>JAECUM010094635.1:0-46714 GCA_016617855.1 Megalonaias nervosa | reverse complement strand
CCCCTTCTTGCATAAAAGTTTGCTACGTCATGGAGCAGCAATGGGCTTTCTAGACCCCGTATGCCTTTGGGATGGATATAGGCAGGCCTCTTGCGGTCATGAATGTATATTATTAGGTGGGTGTACGGGGTATGACAACGTAATAAGAATATATCACGAGTCCACAGGCTAAAGGCATTGATTACAACGGTCTTACCCACGTACTCAACATCATGGTATAGCAAGAAATGTCCCATTCGACGTTTACTATTGCGCTGATATATTACACCCGGGACATCACCAGTGCAAGGCGTACCATCGTAACACGGCCCACGCTCTTTGTAGACAGGACAGAGACGACATTTTGATATATACTGTGCACGAGATTACGAGGCGTTTTAGGCACGACGATGTTGTGTCCTGACCTCCTGAAAGTGTGGAGAAAACACCTGCTCCTCACACCAAATATGTATGTTCTGCGGATATTGTCAGTAGTCATCTACACTCACTGGTAAGGAAAGAACAGACAGGAGTTGAATTCAGAATTTTCTGAAGGAGCTTATGCGTCTTCCTCGAAACTGATTTTACACCTATTGCACGGGAAAGGGGTCTTGAGAACGCATATTTCCATTAAATATCATAGATCAGATGGAGACAAACGCTGCCAGTGGAAGAATTGGTGATTCTTGGTGAGACTTTGATGTAACACACTCCACAGTGGAGCGCAAAAGCCCCATTGCCCCAGACCACAAAACGGGGCATGTTCTAGTTATGGCAGCCACCCCATTGACCAAATCAACCTTACGCTGAAATTCTTGGGGAATACGCGTCTGTTTCACCTCTTCCAACCGTATGTCACCAACGCCTTCTTAGAAATCCTTGGTTACCCATTTAATCTCCTTCACATCCTCTGTATCAACCTTCTGCGTCGCCTTTAAAGCTAGAAAAGAAATAGAGCTCCACCTTAACCCTGTTACGTGTCTAGGCTCGTACAAAAGTAACAAAGAAAAGAGTGAAGCCAACAAGCTTTGTAAATTTAATAACATAATTTATTTCCATAGACAGACAAGGTAAAAATATGAAAAGGACTTGCGGTTTATGAATCAAATCCAGAAATTAATCCAATAATTAAACATATAAGTCCTATCACTGAAACGTTCTAATTGAATCAAAGTTCGAATCCCGATGAAGTTACAAGATAGAAGGCGATGACGTCTTCTATAACCTGTTTGTGTTGTCGTATCAACAGTTCCTTGGTGAATCATTAAGAACAATATTCCGCTTTAGAATTCCTAATAATTTTCAGTAAATGTCTTTGACCAAGAATTCTGATAAGCATTAGATAAAGTCTTCAGGGAAACTAAATTATTAATTCCGAAAAATAGAAAAAAGCAAATCAAACTGGCAACAACAAAATAATACCTTTGAGCCCGAAGGTATGAATTACGACTGAGTGATATCACTATGAAATATCTGTCTTAACCCTAGCTACGACGCAGTTTAGATCATCGTGATAGGTCACGTGATCACTTTTTCAACCGGCGTAGTAAAACCCCACGCCGTCTCTCAAGACCGCCATGGACGAAGTCGATTCTACTGAACGAATCTTACTATAAGAATCAATAACAAAAAAAAAAAAATTAAAAAGTTGTTTACAATACTGAGCTGAAACTGGCTCGGAAATCTAGGTCACCAAAAGATACAATGTTTCTACGAACTTCGTGTTTATCAGGTTTAACAGAAATGAACTGATTTTTCTGGAAAAATGTCAAATACAGTGAATAAAGTTATCATTACAATAACATGTAATGAAATAAAAAGAAAAAGATAATTCAAAACTAACACACAAACACTAACACAATACTACTCCAACCCCAACATCGCTTGCATCAACATATAATTTAATAGATTGACTGAAATTTGGAACAGTAAGAACTAATGAACCTTTAAGTATGGTCTTTAACCATCCTGCCATTTTCCTGTCCAAAGAAACTTGTTTTTCTTGCTCAGTAAATTTTTGTCATGGGTTCAGCAATATTAAAAAAATTGGAACACAATTTCCGATAGTATCCAGCCATACCTAAAATCGCATCAGTTGCTTTTTACTGACAGGCACGAGGACATCAGAGATAGCCTTGACCTTAGCATCTATAGGTTCAACTTGTCCATGTCCCACGATATGTCCTATAAATGTTACACAAGCACGGCAGAACTCACTTTTGGATGAATTGGTTGTCAAACTTGCATCAGTGAGTCTGTCAAAGAATTTCCGAATTGTTCTCAGATGTTAATCGCAGGTGTCGTTGTAGATCATGACATTATCGATGTAAGCATCAAAATTATCTAGACCAGAGGTAATTGTATTCATCAAACGTTGAAAGGTACTTGGCGAACCCCTGATCCCAAACGGCATCACTTTATATTAATAAAGTCCATCTGGAGTAACGAATGCCGAAATTTCCTTTACTCTTTCCGTTAGTGGACTTTGCCAAACTCCTTTCAGAAGGTCACGTTTGGTGACATACTTGGCATTTCCAATTTTATCAATACAGTCAGCGATTCTTGTTAATGGAAATGAATCTGTATTAGTCACACTGTTCACCTTCCTATAATCAGTGCACATACGGAAAGTTTTATCTGGTTTCGGAATAAGTATACATGGTGAACTCCAGTCACTTTTACTGGGCTCTATGAAATCATTCTCCAGCAAATACCAAATTTCCTTTTTCAAGTATTCCTGTTTGAGAGTTTTCATCCTGTATGGGTGATGTTTCACAGGTTTGGAATTTACAATTCCAACGTCATTACAAATTTTTTTTGTCCTCTTAGAAACATCTGGAAATAAGTGCTCATATACAAATAATAACTGTTTAAGTTTATTCCTTTCTTGTTGTTGCAAATGTGAACGTTTCTGGTCCAGATTATTCATAATTTACGAATTCCGAAGATTTGTCGCTCCAAAATCAGTATAATCCGATTGATTTCCTTCACTTACATCCTCAGTGAGTGGGACAGATACAACTAGATTAATTGCATAATTTACCTGGTAATCTCTTTCAATATACTTCTTAAACATGTTAATGTGGCAAAGTTGTTTTTTCTTTCGCCTCCCAGGAGTATTTATGATGTAATTTAAATCATTTACTTTCTTTTCAACGCTGTACGGACCATAATACTTGGCCTGTAGATGATTTTGTGGAATGGACAAGAGAGCCAGAACTCTATCACCATGCTGAAAACTCCTTTTCTTTGAGATTTTATCATACCCTTATTTCATTTTTGAATGCGTAGAGTGCAGATTCGCTCTTGCGACCTCACAATACTTTGACAACTTATGCTTAAAATTAGAAACATAATCAAGAAGATTAAGTTCAGTATCTTCATTAGAAAGAAGTTTCTTTTTCAACAACTTCAGTGGTCCAAAAACTTCAAAGGAACTGAAGCCTAAAGATTCTTGAACTAACTTCATAACAGCAAACAAAAGTAAATGAATGCCTTCATCCCAATTTTTACCCGTATCAAAGCAATATTTTCGAATCATATATTTCAAAGTCTGTTGAAATCTTTCTAAAGCCCCTTGGCTCTGAGGGTGTTGGGTAGAAGACTTGAATTGTTGAATGCCTAATTCATACATAACTTGCTGGAAAATTCCAAACAAAGAATTTGATCCTTGATCCGATTGGACAGATTTGGCAAGGCCAAACTGAGTAAAAAACCTTTATCAAAGCTTTTCCTATAGTTGTAGTTTTAATATATCTCAAAGGAATTGCCTCTGGGAATCTTGTTGACGCACACATAATGGTCAACAAGTATTAGTTGCCTGACTTGGTCTTAGGTAAGGGAAAAACACAATCTCCCATTTTTCTGCTATATGGTTCGCCAAATCACCCAAGAGTGATATAGAACCCTTTGACATGAATAGTTCATAATTCTCCATAATAAAATCAGACGAAGTTTTATTATACCCAACAAATGTATTGCTTTCAATACATGACCGTGAGCTTGACCTCTTAGAAATAAGAGCATTTGGGATAGGTCTATCTTGATTCTGATACTTATATTTCAATTTGAAGGAATCATAAATAACGTGTCATTTCTTCTTGCAATAGGTGCACTAGGAAGAGACAAGGATTTTGAATCAAGCTTATCAAACTTGATTTTTAAAAGTTGTGTCAGATTGAGTTTTAGAAGGGCTTGCATTAGGTTGAAATACGTTTTCACCAGTAGACTGCTGAGTGAAAGACTTGCTTACAACAGGAACTTTATGAGTTAAGAAATACTCGTCAGCAGTAAGAGCAGCATTTTCGAAGGTTTCGATCTGACGCTCTTCTAGATAAGTATTAATGTCCCTATGGACACAGTTCTTGAACTCTTCAAGTAATACAAGTTGTTTTAGACTTTCATAATCTTGATCAACTTTCTTGGCTAAGCACCACTTATCAAATAACTGCTCTTTTTCTCTTGCAAATTCGACATACGTTTGTCCAGCTTCTTTTCTATAGTTCCTAAATTTTTGCCGATAAGCCTCAGGAATGAACTCATTACCTTTTAAGATGCATTTCTTAACCAAATCAGAGTAAGACTTTGCTGTACTGACATTGATGCATAGATATTTCGGGCTTTGCCATAAAGTACACACTGCAATAATTGAGCCCAATGCTCCCTTGGCCATTTCAAATTTTCAGCAACATTTTCAAAATAAGGAAAATATTTGTCTACTTCTTTTTCGCTAAAAGGGGGTACTAGCCTAAAATTCTTTGTAATATCAAAACTTGAATTTGTATGTGGAGTGGAAATGTGCCTTTCACTTGCCAGCTCTGTTTCATTTAACTTAATTTGAAATTCCCTTTCATCCTTCCCTCTTTGCAACTGTATCTCTCTCTCTCTCTCTCTCTCTCTCTCTCTCTCTCTCTCTCTCTCTCTCAAATTGTAACTGCATTTGTTTATCTTTCTCTGTCTGTCTGTCTGTCTCTCTCTCTCTCTTTCTGTCTCTGTCTCTCTCTCTCCTTTTTCTCAGATTGCAACTGCAATTCTTTCTCTTCTTTCTGTAAATGCGTTTGTTCTGTTTCTTTCTCCAATTATAACTGCATTTGTTTCTCTTCTTTCTGTAAATCCATGTGTTCTTTCTCTTTCTCCAATTGCAGCTGCATTTGTACTTGTTTTTCCTCTTTATCTTTCTGAAGCTCCAGCTTCATTAACTCTAATTCCATCTTGTATTTTAATTTTAATTCCTTTACTTTTATGTCAGAGTCTGATACAGACTTATTGATCGAGACAAAAGCACTTTTATCCAAAACATTCTTTTCTACCAAATACTGGATCAAAATGCTTTTTATTTTTTGCTTCGTTAAAGAAGTTTTTGCCTCAGAAAGATCGTATTTTCTGGTACGTTGAAGCAATTTGTCTTTTTTAAAACAATCCAACTGTAGGATTTGAAAGAAAAGTCTCCACATTTAATGACATTATGAAAACATCTGTTGATTTCACTAAAGATTTCAAACAAAATGTGAAATAATACTTGGGTTTCAAACAAATTCTGAAAACTAGGAGAATTTAAATTTCAAACAAAAAAACATTTCTGATATATTTTAGCCAAAATTCATATATCCCAAGGACGAAGCCCCAATTGTCTTTTGTTGCATGTCTTGGCTCATAAGAAAGTAACAAAGAGAAGAGTGAAGCCAACAAGCTTTGTAAATTTAACAAAATAATTTATTTCCCTAGAAAAACAAGGTAAAAATACAAAAAAAGACTGACGGCTTATGAATCAAATTAAAACAATTAATCCTAGAATTTAAAAATATAAGTCCTATCACTAAAAAGTTCTAATTGAATCAAAGTTCGAATCCCGATGAAGTTTCAAGATGGAAGGCGATGACGTCTTCTATAACCTGTTTTGTGTTGTCGTGTCAACAGTTATTTGTTGAATCACCAAGAATAATATTTCTGCTTTAGAATTCCTAATAATTTTCAGTAAGTGCCTTTCACCTAGATGAGCACAACTCTGCGCCAGAACCGGAGATTTTAGAGAATGTCATGCGCACTACTGTGGTTGGAGGCGTAAAGATAGTCAGGCGTGTGGCGGAGCAGCATCAGCAGTCGCCCAGTTAGTCTCCTCCTTTTATCATTCATCGTTGTAACACTTGGGAGAGTGGCTGGGCTTATGCATAGTAAAAGCAGAAGATCAAACCCGCACTCATCTCTATAACGTGCTTGTAAGTGAGCATGCTTTTCGATATACAATTCTTCACTATAAAACTATCGGGAAGATAGATTAAATACGCTCCAGAGGGTCCCAGGGTACTGGAGTTGGTACGAAAGGATTTAGTTTGTGAGCTTGATGCCTTAATTTAATGCGAGAGAAGATGACTGCCACATTTTCTTAGGCTACCAAAGACATCATTATATCCATCTTGATCTTAAAGTGGCCATAGGCTCGAGTCTTTACACCATCTGGAGAGTTCCATTATTTCGTGTTCAGCGGAGAGAGAGGACAACTTGTTCTTATTACGACACCATGTAAGTAATATAAATGAGCGAAGTCAAGAAAATAAAAATTTGAAATGAACTTACAGTATTGCGAAATTAAATCCCAAATGTCAAATAAGATATAATGCTCAAGGTGTTGATGTGCCCGTAGTCGCGAATGTGATGATGTACCAACAGTCTCTTGATGAATCACAATAATGTAATCCATGGTATTCTTGTTTGAATTCACAGTAAATTACAAACTAATATTTCTTTCCAAGAATATTATTGAGCACTTTGTAATTCTAGAGAATAACAATTTGAATAAATAATTTCAGCCCAAACGAAATACTGATTACAACAATAACACCGATTATGCTTAAAGATCTTACCGAACAAATGAATAGTTTCGTGATAACAAAATTGTAAAGCTCTTTACCTGACTTTGGTCACAATTAGAATTTTCTTATCACAATTACTTAACTGAAGCTTCCATTTTAGAAGATTATGTTATCAAAATTATAATAAAGAACATAATGATCTTGACACAGACCAAGATAATGATCCTAATATTATCCCTCACTCTTATAAAATTATTAGATATGTATAATTTGTTTACCAAAACAAAATCATCTTCTATATCTCTAGTCATGAACACAGTAAACTTGATTTTGGACTAGGTCAAGTCCAAAATACAATTAAACATACAAACATTGATGGAGGAAAAGTAATAACTAACAATACAAATTAAATATACATAACATTCACATCTTATCGATTCTGATTTCATGCTTAAAACTCCTGATGGCTGTGCTTTTATGTATATGATCTTTTCTGGGAAGAAGCTCTCGAGATATAGCTTATCGTGGATGTCATCTTTATCAACGGTTCTGGCAATTCTTTTAGTCTTTTTTAATCTCCGTCTGCTTGCCATTTTGATAGAGTACATTTTGGGACTTGTGCCTACAATGTTTACAATGGAACCTCCGTTACATTCATTCTTAAACTTACCTACCACCTTCTTATTGACAACACTATAAAGTAGGTGGTCAAGCTGAAAGTTGCTGTTATCACGGATATGAGAGGTCTATTTCATATCCGCGTACACATTTGCTGTTATCACGGATATGAGAGGTCTATTTCATATCCGCGTACACATTTGCTGTTATCACGGATATGAGAGGTCTATTTCATATCCGCGTACACATTTGCTGTTATTACGGATATGAGAGGTCTATTTCATATCCGCGTACACATTTGCTGTTATCACGGATATGAGAGGTCTATTTCATATCCGCGTACACATTTGCTGTTATCACAGATATGAGAGGTCTATTTCATATCCGCGTACACATTTGCTGTTATCACGGATATGAGAGGTCTATTTCATATCCGCGTACACATTTGCTGTTATCACGGATATGAGAGGTCTATTTCATATCCGCGTACACATTTGCTGTTATCACGGATATGAGAGGTCTATTTCATATCCGCGTACACATTTGCTGTTATCACAGATATGAGAGGTCTATTTCATATCCGCGTACACATCTGTGGTCTCTTTAAGTATCATGAGGCTGTCCTTGTCTGTATAAAGTAGCTATGCCTTATTTCCATAGCGAGACTTTAATTCTTTGTGAATTAAGTCACTCATTATTACCTTGGCAAGGGACAGAATCGTCTACTCTACAAAACTGGGATTATCCAACATTTGGTGTAGCCTGTTCTCTGCGGACGGCTACTAGATTGATATCGTTAAAAAATGTTCGACTCTCAAACGCGAGGTCAGTTGATAATCGTCTAATTTAATCACCTTCACCTTCTGGTCCTACTAGATGTACCCGTTTATGTTTTGGTATACTTTCCATCGTCATACAAAAGAGAGCATTATCCATCAAATTGAAATAGTCTTTGCTAGCATTATGAATTGCCTTTGTCCGCAGATCTGCGGTTTTTCATATGAAGGAAACCATGCAGCGTCAATGGTGAAACACAATGGTGCGGTGAATGTAAGTCACCCACATGACAAAGAATTCTTCTTTAACATTGTCTTAGGTACTTACAGATTGTCGCCGTGATCGTCGTGTAACTCTTCTGGATATTCCATGTCCACTTACAGTGTGTAGGCTTCTGGGCTTCTGGAGCGTTGATATAGAAACTATCCTTAATTGTTTCTGAGTGACCAACAGTTCCTGACATTGCATCATCGCAGATACAAACACGTTCTTATCGTTAAGATTAATAATATAGATGTTGGTCCTGAAGTGGTCATAGCACCGACTGTTGGGATTATTAGCCTTTGCATACAGTGTATTTAATGTAGATAGGCCTCAACGAATCTCCCGCTTGTAAAATAAGCACATATAAGTGTCAACCATCAGTTAAAGTTCTACGCCAGTTGTTTTCAGCGTTCCATCCTAAGCTAGGGAGATATAGTAAAAAGTAGTATGGAGGCCATACAATTTCATGAAAGTGTTATGTAAATTGCCAAAGATGTGGTCCAAAAGGCAGACATCCACCGTAAGTTAAAAGTTGTGATAGTCGCCAATATGTTTTAGCCGAATGTATTCCATACGTTTTGAAGTTGCTGATATTCATCTGGCGAAATTATGGTTCTAACAATGTTCATTCAAACGGGTGGTGGGGGAGTGGTGCAGCTGTGTCTCGTCAATGGAGGTCCAGTTATCCATGTATTCATAGATATAAATGCCCTTGTTGGTAAATATATCTACATTATGAACTGTATATCGATTTATAATTTTAAAGTCGTGTTATGGAAATACTTTTTGCGTATGATTATGTACCCTGGGATACAATGGATAGGTGGCTGTCATAATTTATCTTATGACCTGATAACTGTTACTGCATTGGATTCGTTGTTCGAACTGCATCTTCATCGGAATATTGATGACTTCCAATCTAGTATAACTGACGTAAGGTACGGGCGCTGACAGATAGTGATTATTAAAGCGTAGAAACTTTTTGCAAGCTTCAGGAATGACTTTACGCTGAAACTTGTTGTCAATGTCAGCATAGTCAGACTTGTGTGTATCCAGCAGGTAAGCACTGTTATACATGAGAAGGCATCGCCGACAGACGTACTTTCGCTTCTTGTGATTTCTATTATTATAGATCATTTGAGAAAGGTCTTTAATCCAGACGTAGTGTTTCTTTCTTCTTCAGCGATCAGGAGGTGGTCAACCTCATGCAGGCGAATTAATATTGAGATGCGTATGGATTTGAATGCACGTACTTTCCATCCAAAAATGCCAACTAAAATCGCAGAATTTTTTATGGTCAACATTATCAATGTTAAGCGTGTTTTGGTACTGTTTATAACAACTTGTTTGCTCTTCGTGGGCGTTGATAAAGTATAAAGAGGAAATTATGGCCTATTCTCGAAGCATATATAATTTTTGACATTAATAACGGCCCTGAGAGATGTGACTGATTAATGGATAGCAATGGAACTGTTACCACGAAAGGGCTGAAACTGGGAGATGTGAACACAGAAGTTTTATAGACGATGGATAATCCCTTCTACAGCACATACGATATCGTTTTGATTCGTAATGAAAACAGGGCGATTTTTAACTTAGATCATAGTTTCTTCCGTCCGAGAATGGGTCTCATTGGAATTAATTCCTTCTACGCCTGGGTAGGCAAATTATTTTAAAGTGGGGGTCATTGTCACGATAACTGTAAAGCCGGTAAGGCGGGATAGCCACTTATTTAGGAATTTCGACAGCTAAGAGGCAATATGTGTTATTGGCCGTATGGCGTCTTTTCTTGCAACTATTGTAAGTCGAATGCTAACATCCTTAACCATGCTACTCTGCAGATTTTTGCGTGATGCTTTAGCTGCAGCTTTGCGTGGATGCCTCGAAGCAGGTGTTGATGGTTGCTTGACAGTGGAATTTTTGTTACAGTCTTGGAGTCCTTCTGCCTGGGCTGTCGTTTGGACGATATGGATAACCTAAGGGATGGCGTTGGTGGCTGTCTTGATTTCTACTGTCGTTCTAGGGCGGCCAGTACTGCTTCCAGCATTGCATGGTATTCGCTCGTGGTGATCGAGCTGTCCACTCTGTGCTGAACATATTAAAGTTCAACTTCGTCTCCTCATACTTACCTCGTCGCTGGTGCCAAAGAAATGGCACTGAATCAGTTTGTCAATGTACTTTCAAACGTCTATTAGGAACATTCTAGCTTCTATAACTGGGAAATAGCTAGGCTAACACTGTCATTCGAGGCAATCCATCAGGGCAATAGTAAATGTCTAATAGGAAAATTCGTACTTTACCTGACATGATGTCGATGACGCGGGTAAGATCGTTGTAATAACTGCCCTTAGTCCGTAGACTCATTATATGAACATTACGATCAACTTCATCTATCCCTATGTTCCTCCCTCGGCATAGAAAAGGCCTGAGCTGCTTGTAGTAGCTGTGTGCGGCTAAGTCTATACCCGGGAACTCTCACACTTTATTCTGGCCAGAGACAGGTTGGCTTTTACCCGACAAAAAGCTAAATCTAACACTAATACTACATCCCATTGACTATTATCAATACTAGATTTTGTACCAGAATATTACTGTGTGGGAACTTAGAAGATCTTGTGGGGTGAAATCATGTATGTGGGGTGAAACCCCGTACACCCACCTGATGTTATTCTCCCACAACAGCCAGAAACCTGCCTACATTCACTTACAAAAGTCTTGCGGGGTTAGTGAAAACGATGTTGCTTACATAATCTGATACAAGTTGAGGATAACTCAACGGGGATTAGGCGTCAAAGAAGGCCTTCTACCTTCTATACTGCAAAAGTGTTATCTGTGATGTGGCCTAATTCCCACTTTAACTACTACTGTCAGGTTGCAAAATACAGACTTAGCAGTATACTAATGCAGAAGAGAAGAAAAAGACTAGAAACCTGTCATCTACATTAAAACAGATGAGTATTTTTCATTGTGATTACTTTTACGTAGCTCGAGATGCATACTGGTACTAACGTCATGGAAACAACAGCCTACGGCTCTTTATAGAGGCCGTGTACATGCATTTCGTGGAACACAAAGAGACGATGTTGACCTTTAATTAGCATAATCATGTATTTGTGGAAGGTAACAATGATATAATTTTATTACATCTTATGATTTGGATTCTTGGTTTGAGTTTGGTTTTTTGTTCATTGTCCAAAGTTGTGTTCAGATATTCATGTTTGTCAAAATATTCATGAAGTTAAAGACTTAGTTCATTGTCTTATCTAATTTGTAGAAGATCGCTTGACTTAATTGTTAATGCACCTTTCTCTACCAGCATATTATTTGGCATGGCTTCCTTACTTCTTTCTTAAGGTTGTTTAGATTTGTTCATGTAACTGAAGTGACTAACATACGCTAAACAACGTTTTCGTTAGATTCATTAGAATGATTTGGATACGGACATGTTATATATAATTTACTAAAACAGTTGCCTATTTATACATATCGAGTTTCATCTTCATTGTTAAATAAAATCATCATAATATCACATTCTCATTTTGCAATTAAAACAACTTACTACTGTGTAATATCTGGGTTTTTCTTTATTGTTTGTTCATCAGTTGCACATGCATTAGATATACCATGGCAAAAAGAAATGTGCCAGACCCGAATAAAATTAAGACGGACATTTTATTTAGTAAGTAAGGTTTAAGTTATGATTAATTATTAAATTTGGTTGAGACAGATTGATACATACATACATACATACATACATCCGTACTTATGCATATCATCCAACCTATACTCATGCATGTTCATAAATAAAGTATATACAAATATGCAGATATATGTACACCTACAAGCCGACTATTTTGTTGTATGCCTACTTCACATATACCGTTTACATACAGATAAACTTACTGAACACCAAATCTTTATATCTGATTACCCTGTAGCAAGGTGAATCAAAATATAACTTGAAGGTGAAGTGCAAAAGACATAAAGAGAATATGTTTTATCAATATTTAACGTACTATGTGAGTATAATTAATATCAGGGAATACATTTCAAAACACTGAAATATCAGTTCCATGAAGTGACGAGTAACATTTAAATAACCGAACTGAAATGCCAGTTCGCTGAAATGTAGGGTAAATCATTCAACACCAAAATCTTCAGACTTTTTCTTGTATAAGTATCTTATAAAATCTCCCATTATACCTTCATTTTGCACTTCTCATGAAAGATATTCGTAGCCGTTCAAGTAGAAATGAACTAGCACCCAATTACACATCTGGCATAAGTTTACGTGTTAATTCACTGGACAAAAAATGTATCGCTACACAGAGGAAAATGGGTTCTCTTGTACCCTATCGACATATATATATATATATATATATATATATATATATATATATATATATATATATATATATATATAATAGCACAGGGAATGAATTCTGAAAAAAGTATCAGACAACAAGCAGCATAATTGCTAGTTAACTGAAGATCATTGTTTGAAATTACTATATCAAGCATGGACACTTTTACCATGATGTCAATTCCAGCTAGTGTCACTAGGTTAACGATCATTACGCCGACCTTTAGAATGACGAAGATACAGCATCAGCAGTATAGGCAGTGATATAAGGACAGAACAGATCATTGACTGGAATAAGGAAGAAACGACTGATACTGGGAATCTTTGCAGGATTATTGAATGAGTTGGAATCGTGTCTTCAAGGAGGGTATTCTATTCCAGTCGCTTTCTTTACTTGAATAGCAATATTAAGTGAAGGCATTTGCTTATTAAATGTCTTTTACGACCATTATGTTATTATGTATTCTATATGAACTGGATTAGTGATGCAATTGGCCTTATCTGTTATTGATATTGTAAAGAGTGGGTGCAGGAACATGTGACAAGCACAACGTCATAGGTGATGGGATGTGATTGCAAAACGAAACAGATAGATGAAATGAACTATTTGCAAATGGTTTGCTGCTTACATCTTTGGTCTATCTGATGATACCATGAGAATTCTATGAGAGAAGACGTTACAGTCAAAACATACTATCCAGATAATGACAGTTATTTTAGTTGCAATGTGCTTACATTAGCTTTATTTTCTAAACTTTTTCGAGACTTTTATTCAACTTTTGTCATATTTCTGGTATCAGTAATCTAGTGAGGCATGGATTATGTACATTTTACCGCATCTAACAGGACAGAAGAACCACAGTTAACTGAGAAAAGTTATGTTCATCAAAACGTCACACAGACCATAAAAATAAACCCCTACTATTCCTTGGAGGAAATCAACGATAATGTGGCCCACATTTACCTTATTCCTAGTATCTTTGTTGGAATATTAATGTTTTTTGGTGTTATAGGAAACGGTATTGTACTTTACATATATATTTTAAAATTTAAAGCAAGCAATCATCGTGTTTTCATTCTTGTATTGTCGTCTGTTGATTTCATCACTTGCTCAGTTGGCATGCCTTTTGTCATTTTTGACTTCAGGTATTCCCTTATCTTTTACGAGGTATCAATATGTAAGGTTCTGCGCTTTGTGAACTATTTCATGTGCTCAAGTTCCGTATTTATACTGACAGCTATCGCCGTTGACCGATACCGTAAGATTTGTCTACCTGGGCGGAAGCAGATGTCCCTATCTGTGGCACGCATGTCATGCTGTATCTCTCTAGCAATGGCTCTTGCTATATCCTGGCCAGCGCCAGTGTTATATGGTTATAGCACGGCAGAAACTGGTTACGGAAATTTAACTGGCGTCAGCTGTCAGACAGATGACAAATTCAAGGACACATCATATCAAGCATATTTCAATATTATTCTCCTCGCAATAATGTTCGGTTTGTTTTTTGTTCTAACTGCCTTGTATTCTTTGATCGGTAGGCAAATTTATAATCATGGAAAATACGCAAGGGAACGAAGCTCGCATAAGTCAGGAAAAGTCGAAGGATATGTTGCTATTCTCCAACGTTTAAGGCGAATGAAAATTGTTGTCAATGACAATAAATCGATCGAAAAAGACATTAATGACTCAATATCTGGCGACAATGTTACAGCATCTGAGAAACCTACGCCATCATGTACAGAGAAAGAAAATGAATTAAACGAAAATATTAAATCCATAAGTGATTCCCTTACCAAGGCGTTGTCAGCTCCGAATACCAGCAAGATGAAGATAAGGAACAGATACAGAAACACTCTGAGATATTCCCGAAAGTTAGATTCTCTAGAGAAATGTGCAAAGAGAAAATACCGGCGCCTTTTCAGGACAACATACATGTTATTCGTCATATCTGTTGTATTTTTCATTAGTTACTTTCCTCATATTTTTCTCCATGTTATAACTTTTGTGAAAAAGGATTTTGTGTCAAGCATGTCGAATACAGGGTATGTGACGTACGTTGTATTTTTGTATTCCTTCTTCATAAACAACGTGGCGAATCCTCTCATTTATGGATTTTGTGATTCGGAATTCAGGAAAGAATTACGTAATTTGGGCAACCCCGGACGTCGGTAAATGAAAGTGACCAATTAATCAGAGAAATTAATGCCTGTAACAACCATTGTAATAATTAGGTCTCAGTTAAGTAGGTCTTAAATCGCTGGAAGACAGACAATAGAGGAAAAAGCAAGAATAAGACAAACATTAAAGAATGATTTCAGTATGAATAGCAAACACAGTTCTGGTGATCCAGTAAAACCGAATGATGCAGCTACTATACAATTTGTAAATATATGTTTGATTCTGACATACGTTATGCATAAGATAAATGCAGTCCGAAAGATCTTAAGCAGAGGAAAAATGAAAGAACAAAAATGTGCATAACTTTAAATTAAACTGATGAAGCTGAAAAAGGGTTTTGATACTGTAAAGTTGTTTAAACATGGATTTAGTTCATTATCTATTGTTGCACAAACATTGTGAAATAAAATAAAATGATTGTATTTAGAACTAATTGAAAAATGATAAATTCAGAGATGGCTGCCTCTTGAGGATGACATTTAGAAGATCATGAAATCTTTGGAAACATATGGTACTGTACAGCACAAAACATCTATAAAAACACTTATGCAACAAAGCGTAAAACATCGATCAAGTAATAAAAAAGCTAAGGAATATCTTGGTTACAAGTGGTTAGAAATTAAGGAACGATAAAATGGTTGCTAAGCGCAACACATTACCACAGTTGCACACGAAGAATTAGTGCTCTTATCAAAAGACAGCAACATGCAAACATAATAAAAAAATATTAAGGCATTAGACTTTACAAAATCTGGGAGACAATATCAGTGAGGCACAAGGTAATATTGCCGTTTTGAGATAAATGTACAAAATGAATGCAAAAAGTGAAACAAAAATCTACAAAAGACATATATATTCACGCCTGAATGAAACGCGAAAAGTTCATTATGAATATCGTAGTTAGTGCTACAAGTGAAGCTGTTGAAAACAAGTTGGATGAATACAAAATGGAGTTTGGACATAAAGCAAAACCTGTGTTTGGCTGTATTGTTCTCAAATTTCTGTATTGTACTAAAAATGACCGAATTAAGCATGGGCTCTACCCAAAAAAGAAAGAAACATTTGATTTTATTTAAAATGGATACACATATAGCAAAGAGCTATTGTACCATTTTACAGCTGACATTACTCCTAAGAAAGCGATTAACATATTTGGATGTCACATTGCTACACCAATACAAGTTGCATACAAGGGATTATATAAGTAATTCAGATCGATAAACAATCAACAAACATTGAGGGAGTATAACAAATGATAGAGAGAATTTAATTTACTTTTCTTTTCAGAAGAAAGCTTAGAGATATTGAAAACAAAAACAATAGATGTTGAAGAACAAGCGTAAGCAATCATTTTGTTTTAATGGTTTTACGATACATAAAGTTGCGAATTTGGAGAAAAAAATTAGAGAAAGAAAAACAACATTTGAGAAGTCAAGAAATCCTGTCTTAAAAAACGGAAACATATTCCAAAATTTCAACAAAAATATTCACTGTTCAGTGCAGTTAATCATAATATCAAAATATCATCCATTTTGTCATCATGATGTAACAATTAATTTGTTGGGTTTTTTTTTCTAAAATTACAAAATAATCCTCAAAAGCCATTACATTGGAGTAGGCTTTTCTTCTAATTCTCCCACGCCGCAGCTATCTCTCATAAACGAAGCAACAAATTCTTACTCACATAATATCCCTTAGAAAGCTAAAATCAATTACACAGTTAAAACACACGAACAACCAAACCGTTACTGCAACAAAACTAAACTGTATTGCCAACTCAAAGCAGTTAAAGTGCAAAATCAAATTATTCATTATGATGGTAAATCAAATGGAGAAGGAAATGATAGAGATAGTCTGATAAATAATTTGGATAACATGACAAAATGGGACGAAATGGTAATTAACATAATTACTAGATCCATTTGTATGCTGTATTTGTGATATACTTCTTGTATATTGTTTTCTCATTTCAGCAAAATATTCACTTATATCTTCTTTGGCGCATAACTCACATTTTAATTACAACATATCCAAATTTTACTATATTCCAGGTTCATTTGGAAACGTATGTTGTTTTTGTACGGAACATTGTAATAGGTCGCTCTTTACTTTTGTGGCATACGTATTAAATTGGTTCAAAATTAAACGATTTTTAAAAATATCCACTGATTCATATTATAATAGGAATCAAAACACTATATTGCCAATCATGACTATATTTATCTATGTTAACTGTAATTGGTAATGAACATAGAAAATAATTATCTCCCTTGGGATAAATTGGGGTATTTGGTATACGAAGCCTTACAATTTTTTCGCGTTGAAAACAAAGATGCATAATTTACGAAACAAATTAAGTCACATCATTTCTATGCTCGTTAAATCGGTCGAATGAATGCCTCAGGAACTGCTGTACCTAATTTTACTTATGTATACTTACTGTGTTTTGTATGCGTGTTGTTTCTTTATCATCTTCACATGAACTCTCGTTGGTATTGGATAATGCGATGGTGGTGGTTTGTATCACAAAGTCTCCGTTTCAAGATTTTCATATGAATGATCCAGACAATATACGTTAATTTTATGTTTTGAAGCTTTTGAAAAAATCATAAATATATATTGCTTATGAGCTCATCGAGTCGATAGCTTAGAGTTTAGTTTTAAAAGTAATTATACGTTGTTATATTTAGCTATTTTGATACAATATACGTGTCATTTTATCATATCAACATGCATTATTCCTATTTAGATCATGAATAGTGATGATAAATCGATATTTTGAGTGCTATTATCAAGTAGACTAATACGTTTTAGAAGTGTTTGTGACAAATGTCCACTGAAACTGATTGCGGAATCCTATTACTATTTGCATCTCTTTTAATAAAAGAACGGTAAGATTTTAGTATGAATGATATACCGTCTAGAGTATCTTGCTTATTGTATTTCGGCTTGGGCTACAGCTATAAAAACCTGCTAAATATATTGCAATATTATAGTCTTTCATGCAAAATGGAGCTTTAAAAAATTAAATAAATATGTTCTCAGAGAAGATCATGATAGTTTATGGTTGCTTTGATTAATGTTTACTTGGACGACACCCGATTACTGATCGACCGATGTTACACTCTGGAGAAAATATGCACGAGTGTCAGACTCGAGTTCTGTTCTTTGATTAAACTAAAGATAATCCTCATCAGGTATATGCGCAACCTAGAAATATATCACTTACTAAGATAGGTCCCCAACAAATTGTTAAAAACTCTATATTGACTGCTGCACATTTAAGAGTATACGTATGTATTTATCCGAGGGGACATGGATTAGAAAATCGTCATTGCGTGCTCTTTTACTTAGCAGGTCCATTGTCTGGATCTCTCATTGCAATTCCATAGCGTACAATGCTCTGAGGGTCGAGTGAAAAAATTTGAAATTCACCAAATTTACGTTTAGAAGGCAATTTTGTAGATGCCATGGTGCGCATGTTCTCTTCATGTATTCTAACCAAGGTGACTGCTCACACTCGGAGAAGCAATATTTGCAATACTTTTAAAACAAAAAAAAATGTTTAGTGTTGAAATGTCAGAAAATATTAAGAGACACAATGTTAAGTCACATTGCGAATGAATTGAAACACACTTTGTTTATTCTTATCTTGAGATACAAATAAAATTCTCATCAAAACAGGGATTCTAGGGGATGTATCAGAAATGTGCCTGAAAACTACAGCAAAGTAATATTTACCTAGATGTGTATGTAATGTTTAAACTTAACACTTTTAAGGGAAAATAATTTTAGCAAGTGGCGGAGTGATTTGCTCTTTTGATCATTAGTATCCCCTTCCAATAACAAAATCTTTTTCTTTGATATTAGAGCCGGGGTCATAGGCCCAGGTTGTTCACTTTTATTATGGATATTCTTGTCATGAGTATGTATATAGTGTAATCAATTGATTAAAAAAATGTAATTGCTATTGCAATAACTGCACCTATGACTTTTGGTCCCTTTTTCGTATCCCAGGTGATGCAGTGAAACTCCATACCCTTCTACGGTATAAACAACCAGATGATATATCAAGCCTTGTAAACTTCCATCTAGTCATTTCGCCTAATAAACCGAGCAACAGACAGATGGAAGGACACATGCATGAGGAATTTAACAAACTACATACTATTTGTGTGGTGTTATCTTCGACATTCTTTACGGAACTAATATTAATCCTTGATATTAGGCGCAAGAAGAGGGTCATGCAAACCTGTCAGATTGGTTCCGAACAGGCACTTTGAAAAGTTAGAAAGATTTCAGGATGGCCACATTTGGAGAAACCACAAATGTATTTATTTTTTAATATAAGTGTTCAATAGTTTATAGGTTTTGTTTTACATTCTTCGTATTACTTTGCTCTGTACATTTTTATTCTCTGGACGCTGACTTAGAACGCAACGAACATTAATATCTTCTTCTTCTTCGTCTTCTTCTTCTTCTTCTTCTTCTTCTTAGCTTTCTGTCTGATTAATTAACTGGGTTTTTTTTGTATAGGTTAGTTACGAGTGTGCCTTGAGTAAAGGTACATATCATGACAGGAGTCTAGTTCCCTGGGTATGTATTATTGAAGGTATTTCGATTACTACCTGTCGCAAAAGTGTTACTATGGAAATGTCACCGGGGATTGTTAACTATTGCTTTGTACGATACGTTTTATAATTTAAACAAACTTATTGTACAGTTTTTTGGTATCACATTAACAGTTTAACAGATGATAGCATAGCGATATACATACGGTATATTGCTTCGTTATCTGTTCTGACAAGATGCAAAGACAGCGAATGCTTGAAAGAAAATTATTTCTATATTATGAGGATAATAAATAATGCATTTGAAATCAGCAATCAACATATTATAATGTAAACTCACAGCCAAGATAAACCATTTCTTTCTTAGCAGTATGATGTTGATGGAGGTCGAAATAATCGTCAGTATTCGTATTTGGACAAACTATGGAACATACATACATACATACATACATACATGGTCTAAAAATATCCCCTTTACCGATGATTACTGATATCTCACCACCATCCACGTGTATTCGAGTTTGGGGCTTGGGCAGCATGTGAGAAAACTTCCCAGTATCATTACGTGGGTTGGTGGTCCGTATGGGAATTTCGCGGGCCCATCCTGTTCCAGGTCCACCGGCTGTAATGTATAGTATATCAAGTGCTGAGAAGTAGCTTTAAGTCCACAACAACAAATAATTTCTAACTTTGGCAGCGACTGAAGCTACAGATGAAAGTTGTATACCTGAAATCACTTGTCTGTGTTACTGTTTTCCTCCACTTTTAATGCTGTCCATGGTAAAAAGTGTTTGTTATTTCACACTGACCTTAAGTCATTGCCATAGTCATTTACTGTAAAGCTGCTGAATGGTTAGGATATGTGTGAAAATAAATAAATAAATAAATAAATAAATAATAAATAAATACTTCCGTGATCTGTGAAGTTTTAGAAACATTGATGCTTGCAATCCCTTAGATCTAGGAATAACATCTAAAGTATCTATAAGGCCTTTTCTGGTCAAATTGCAGTCATCGATGTGTGTGTATGATTTGGATTGTTAACGTGGTCTAAACATTTTTCAGTCATTTCGCTACTATTAAGTGTGGCAGTTTATAGTGAAGTCAAGAACTGGGTCATTATGCCGCAGAAATGTAGCATGATGTCCCCACCCAGTCACGTTATCCAGAGTAGTGGGACACTCTACGGACAATGGGAATTTTGTATAGCGACTAGCACACCTTGGGACTGTATGAGGACAATGGGAATTTTGTATAGCGACAATAGGAATGGAACAGGTAGGGTGACGTCACGGTACTGGAGATTGGTAACTAATGTAGCAAGTGGCTGACCTGAATACGCGTGGGCACCACTCTTGGTAGAGACAAACACAATAGAGACAGAGACAGACATATACTAATACAATCCCGAGATTTATATGTAAGGAATTATCTAGACCTGAAATTATGTTGGCAGTGTTCATAAATTTGCATAATTGTAACGATGCTATAAAAAGTTATAATCAAGGAAAAGACCAATGCCAAAAGGATGTGACTAAAAGCAACGCTAACATTACGAAATTGTCCCAGAATTTAACGGAGACTAAACATGTCCCTGAACATTAAGGTCCATTGGTTTAGACTAAAAGTAGTACTAAAATTATGACATTGTCCCGGACTACAGTAGAGACTGAGAAAATCTGGAACATTAATATTCAAATGACTGTGACTAAACGTAACGCTAAAATTACGAAATTGCCCCAGAATTTAACGGAGACTGAACATATCCTAGAAGATTAAATTATATTTGTTTAGTCTAAAAGTAGTACTAAGACTACCAAAATGTCCCAAACTCTAGTGGAGACTGAGAAAAACGCCGGAAGATTGTAGTCAGATTGCGGTGACTTAAAATATTGCACTAAATTTCCGAACAATTTAGCGGACTTGAATGGAAACTGATAACTAGCCAGATGTTTTGGTTGTCAGAAATGGCAAAGACAAAGTGTAACACTAAATTCTGAAATTCCACCGGACTTTAGCGGAGACTGAAAATAATCCATAGATAAATTTTAAAAATGTTACCAAGACTTAAAGTAGTACTGAAATTATTTAAACTCATACCAACCTTCGCGGAAACAGAAAAATTGTAAATAAAAAATTAAAATAAGGGATACTACCCTTTCACACAGCGTAAGACTCAAGTCCAAGGAGCAACTCGAGTACGATGCTGTGCCTTGCGATGACAGGGATACCGTACGCTATGACCTCAGAGATTCAGTACCACATCATGGGAACTTTGCTACGACTGTAACTACCATGGAAAGTGATGCTGTGAGTGTCAAACCTGATGGATGCGAAAGCGATGCCACTCGCCATTGTGGACTCTTTACTGGTTTTCATGGTGGATGTCATCCCAAACTAAGCAAACTCCTACATATTTAACCGTACCCTCATCGAAATGAACCTGTGAAAGACGAATATTCGTTCCCTGTGCGTTTGCCTGAATACTGCGACTTTGAAAGTCGATTCGAAACCTTCCGAGCAAAATGGCTAAAATATTTGGGAGGACCTACCCGCGAAGAATTTGCTAGAGCTTGATTTATCTACTTGGGCGAGGGGATAAAGTCAAGTGCTTCAGTTGCAGTGTGTCACTTCACGAGTGGGAGAAGAAAGATTGCACTTACCTGGAACATGCTCGATGGTCTCCAGATTGTCACTACCTACCTTTCGTGGGACCTCGTCATTAAAGTGGGCATACCATGTCGAAACTAACTGCTTGGTTAGGAGTCAAACGTTGGACAGCCCCTAGCAAGTATTTATACCCCATTGGAAAAATAATCTTCAAAGATTACCAAACAAATTGCAAGAGAAGATCTACAAGGACATTTGGCTGGGACTTGCCAGAGCAAAATCTCAATGGGTGACTGAGGAACATTTATGTCGAGAAATTCACAACAGGAAATTGACAAAAGTCAACAAACTAGTCAGATTTCTCTGGATCAAGGGTGCGTTCTTCCGAATATTCCGTTTTAGACCATTTACATTTGAAGATTTAACTGACATTCTTGACCGTTTCCTGGAATGGCAGTAGCCAGGAATTACTCACTACATTCGTTACTTTCGCTCAAGGAGAAGTGCTTGACTGACATAGTCATGGATACTTTACAAGAGAACATTCGTGGCTTGACTGTGGAGTTGAGAGAACGCATTTACCGCGAGTTAGTCAAAATATAAGTGAAACGCAAAGAACAAGTGCATCCGTTACGTCACCGATGTTTGAACCACTGGTACCTGAATGCTATAAAAGGACTGATTCTGATGAAAGTGTTCCAGTGTCAGACATTGATCAACTACTCGTGGGCGAGAAGGATTGGTTTGTTGTTAGTGATTGTATGTACTACAAGGTAGACTTACTGCAACGAATTCCAGAAGAAGAGTTAGAGGGTTACCAAAATCTTTTACACAATGTAAACTTAGTTCAAGATGACACTTCTGAACGGTGTGTGATGTGCAAGTTAGTGACTAAAAAATTTAGATTTGCCACTGGAGTACGACCATCTCTGTGCAGAAAGTACACTTATTGCCTCCAACAAAAAGAGACATTCAAACGGACTACCACTCCCAGAAGAACCACTCCCTTCAGGACAGGACAGGACCGTTATCGACATCCCCGAAAGACCATTCCGGGAGGACACTTGTTTGACTGTGCAAAGGAGTGTAGAGATTCTAGGAACATTACGCACTGTCCCTACAATTCCACCTCTTGATCACCACAAATGTTGTACAGAGACTTGTTTATATTCCACTATGATCGTTTTGATGTGTCTTTTATTCATGTACTTAGCGATTTGGCTTTTATGTATTTTTGTCTTTCGTGTTGTTCACTTTTAAAGATGACAATAAACGTGTCCTAAAAAGGTATAAAAACTTGTCTTGTCTGTCTTCGTGTCAAAAGTGACACTCCTTACACTACTACTACTATGGCTACCTCTACTGTCTTCCTCCACTTTCAAAGTCATCGACGAACACGTAGATCGGACTAGTTGGGAGGCCTTGTATCTCCGCCATCCCTTTAACATGCTCATTGCTGGACCTAGCGGTTCAGGCAAAATCGAATTTGTCAAACGTTTGATCGAATATAAACGTCATTTGATGGATCGTCCATCTTAACGCATCGTGTGGTGTTAAAAAGAGTGGCAATTAGCGTACAGCCTTCTGCGAGAAAGTCAAGGCGATTCCATCGTCTTTGTGGAAGGCATTCCTGGCGAAGACGACGGAATCGTGTCTGACTCTAGTCAAACTCATTTGGTTATTTTTGACGACATGTTAGGAGAAGACGAAGAAGAAATTAAACTCTGGTTTACGCGCAAAGGGCATCATCGTAATGCCAGTGTCATTTACATCACCCAAAATTTGTTTCAACAAAGTAAATCCCATCGCACCATCAATCTCAATGCTCATTATGTGGTCTTGTTTAAAAGCCCTAGAGATAAATTGCAAGTGCAAGTGTTAGCCAAACAGTTACGAACGCCTTGGCTGACTCATGCGTACGACGATGCCACTAACACCCCACACGCTTATTTACTCGCGGATTTAAAACCTACCATCCCCGATTATTTGCGATTTCGTACCCATCTATTTCACCACTGGTTCGAAGACGGAGGGCCTGTCGTGTCCACGTCCCCGTCGTCGACTTAACCACAACAACAACAACCAAAAAAATCTATAAAAGCCAAGGTCACTTTAGCTCTGTTTCACACATTGTCAACATGACATCCCTTTAGTCTCATCTTCCCATCAAATTGATTCGTGCCTTGTACGGCATCAGTCGCAAAAAAAAAAATCCACAAATACGTGCTTGTGTCTTAGAAGCTAGTCTCAAAAAAGTCATACGATGGTTTACAGTGACAGCACGTCAATTACTGCAAGGCATCATTCACATTCCACATCAAACCAAACGTTTCTTTGACAGAAACAAAGTTGCCTTGACGTAACTAGTCGATCCTCGCATTGACACTCAAACCAAAAAGCAAATCATTTTGAAACGTGGAGGTAGCGGTTCTCTAGGAGGTGTCATCATTCGTTCCCTCTTAAAATGGGGTCCTAATGCTCCCAAAGTCACCCCAAAGAAAAAAGCCACGCCCAAACGTACCCAGAAGGAAAAGAAAAAGAGTAACGGTGTCCAGACCAGGTCACAGCCTCAGAAAAAGAAAACGAAAAGTCCACAGAAAACAGCTTCTACGCGCAAGAGAGCGTCTCCGAAAACTTCTCCTCCAGCGGTGACACCCTCTTCCTCTTTAGCGGCAGTGGTCGCTGCTCATAAAGTACCTGATCCCAAAATCAAAGTCCAAGAGAGATCGGGCATGTTAGAGAGTTTACTGGATTGGTCCAAGCAAGAACTGTCCCGATTTAGTCCGTTACGAACTCCCCAACGTCGAGTGATGCCTGTCATCAAGTTGATACGACGTACAGACAATCAGTGGCTTCGCATTCCAGTATAAAAAAGACCTGAGACAAACGATAGGTTTAGTGTTGTTGTGCTCCTGAATGCCCAAAGATGTCCCCTCCAGGAAGTGCACACCGTCACCATCGTCGTTCTTCTGTCCAGAAAGGAAAAGGAAAATGAACAGGACAGTCACGTCATCCGAAAAAACGCTTAGCCAAACATCGACGTGACCCAAAGAAGAGACACACTAATCCAAAGAAAAAGAGGAGGCACCAAAAAGGAGGATTCTTTGGAGATTTTGGAAAATACATCGTCACCTTTATGACGAAGCGATAGTCCCCAAAAAATGATAAAAGACCGTGTGACAAGTCATCGACGTTAGTGTATTTTCTGCTGTGTGCCACGAAACCAACAAACCAAACGAAAAAGATATCAGCCAACAAAAGACATCCTTCTTCTACCCCCAAAGGAAAGAAAAGGAAAGGACTGCCACCTCGTTTAGTCAAACATTGGGACATGTTGTCCGTCCTGTCCAAAGCTCCTCCACCCATGCGAAAACAACTCATTCAAACTGCCTCCAAAGACGTCATCGATAACGTGTACGAATGGTGTCTGAATGTTTTGAAAGGCACAATACCTTTGTGTAAACACCAGAAAGAATGTTTAGCCAAACATCGACACGTTCTTCGCCAAATGGTCCAAAAGAAAATAACCATTGGTGAAAAGAAAAAGATGTTGGTGCAACGAAGAGGAATTTTGTCCTTTTTGCCAATGTTGCTGAGAGGAGTAATGGGAACAATAGGAGGACCCATGATGGAAGGAGTATTGGAAAGGATGGGAAACATCCTCGGAGGATGAAGATAAAAGGGTCCAAGAAGATAAAAGGGACCTTTGGAGTCAAAAGCTCTCAGATGCGACCCTTGAAATCCGATGGAAGGACGAAAACTGACTTTAGTTCCTTACAAACGATGGATGGAATACCATCGTTGGCAAGAACAACAGACTCCGCATTTACCTCCCAATCCTCATTTGACTGAGATGTCTCAGTAACAACACGAATTGCAATCGTTGATGGATCGAAGCGATTTGTCCGATACGGAAATATCGCAACGGTACGGTCAACTGTTGCAACGACTGCAACTCTTTCACCAGAAAGCGTCAGCCCACTCTGGAAGATTTTAAGGCCTTGATGAAAAGTCCATCACTACCACTACCCCCAGCGGACAAGACAGAGGTAGCCCCACGGACGCCTGAGGAAGAAGAGGGACGAGAAGTCTTTCAAACACCGTCAGCGGCTTCCATCCCCAGTAAGATTTCAGCGTCCTTGTTAACCCCTTCCCCGACACCCCAACGAGAAGAACTTAAAGCTTGGGTTAAAAAGATGATATCCATTCCTCCGTCGACAGAAGTGAAAAATAAAGAAGGGAAACCAGAAGTGAGAAAAGAAAATAAGACCGAAGCCAATCCATTACCGCCACCACCACCAGCACTACCTTCGACTTCTATTGAGTGGCACAATCTCGATCAAAGAACTCGTAAAGTGGGAAAAAAACGTGTCAAAGAAGTCAAACTACGTTGGAAAGGATATCCTCCCAGTTCTGACTCTTGGATCGACGCGTCGCAAATCATCGACTATAAAAAAAAGTGACCATCGTGCCCTTCAACACAACCTCAGCTACCGCAGTGACCACTCCTTCGCCCAGTTCTTCTGTGCAAGATCTACAAAAACAACCCTTGTGGGTGTGGTGTGGAGAATGTGTGCCTAAAACGCAAATCGTCTTTTTCTGCCAAATCTTTGTGGTGTATTGTGTGATCAGTGCTGTCATTGCGAATCTGAGTTTCCAACAAGGAGACAAACAATTGTGGACCATTTTACTCAGCAGTTGAATCGGTTACCTTCTTCCCAATCCTTCTCTGAAATACTCCTCTAACGGGAACAACAATGTGAGCCTTGCGTCCAACGTCAGTCCCCCTTCCAACAGTCACCAATCTAATCAGAACAATTCTCTTTTAGACACTCCTCTGACTTCCAGGGACCCCTCGTACACTAGAACTGTGGAATTATGAACAACCAATTTTACTTAACGTTATCCAGTGATAGTTCCATGGAGGTGTTTCCCAATAACACTTTGTGCTGTTACACGGCCAGATTACCTCATGCCATCCAGACTGGATCACGACGCCCACTGGGAAGTGGCTTTAGTGGAAATGATTCACTCTACGCAAATCAAAAACATCATCGAAAATCAAAACACTTTTACGGTAGAAGTTCATGACGAGCAAGTGCTACAAGCCTTTGATGAACGCACCAGTGTAAGTGACTTTATGAAATCACAAGACCGCAAAACTAAACGAACTACTTATCGGTTGAAAATTTCCCCAGGCTATTATTTTAGTGTACAACATTTGGTGAGCACCATTGCTGACAGGTTCAATGCCATGTTTGGTAAAGTCTTGGAGAGAATCAGAGAAAGTGTCACGATCGAATACCACAAAATAGTTCGTCGCCTACTCATCAAATGTTCAGAGGACAAAGTATTGGCCATTACATTTTGTCCTGAATTGTATGACATTTTGGGTGGAGACCCCAAGCTGATCAAGATTGCAAACGAAATGCCAGCCGTGACTAGTAACTTTATAATAACTAGTAAGTTTATCAAGGTGAAAACCGAAATACCAGCCATTACTAGTAACTCGGATTTTGGGAAATATTTTCGATTCCCTGTAGAAATGAACAAAGGACTGAATTTGATTTTTGTGTACTCCGATGTGGCGGAGTACAACGTGTTGGGACACACCTCCGTACCGTTACTGCGTGTCATTCCTTTCAAAGTGGATTCTGCCACGAATGCTGACGAGGAAGGTGGAAACACCTATCACGTTCACCGCGAATTTGTACATCCTCACTATTTGCCCGTCAGTAAGTCGTATTTCGACACTGTCAACATTACTATAAAAGGAGATCTGGGACAAAATATTCCATTTACCAAATGGAAAGTCACAGTGAGACTCCATTTTCGAAAACGATCACTCTAACCTTTTGTTAGTTATGTATCCTGTGTACCAAGGAGTCGCTCGACAACGAAGAGATGGTTTAGGAGATATGCTAAAATCATCCTTTTGTACAGTGGTTCCCGTTTTGAAACCGATGGTGACACAGGGATTGCACTCCTTGAAACATGCCGCATTGACGCAAGGCAAAGATATTCTCCAAAATGTTATCATTGACAAAGAAAACCCCAAAGAAGCTTTGTTGAGAGCAGGCAAAAATGTCTTGCTTCAAACTGGCAATGAAACTCCTATAAATGCTCTGGACGCTACCGAGTCAGATATTCCTGCTTCACTGACGCCACAGCAAGGACAAGGCAGAAAAAGACGACGAAGACACCCCTTCAGAGGACTTCACACTCCCAGAACTAGAAAGACTAAGAAAAGAAAAACTGCCTGAGAGTTAGACGTTTTTGATTATTAAATCAGAGAAACTGATGCACTGAGAGTCTTGCGAATGTTTCAAGTCGGAACTGGATATGTTTGCTATGCCACCCATCATGATGACGATGCAAGAACCCCAACGGGTCGAATTTCATCCCGTCTCCTCGTTGACGGCTTCAGCTCCCATCGAGTTTGATATCAAGGGACAGCCCGAAGGTTATCTCCATCTGAATAGCAGTTACTTGTACCTGAAACTGAAAGTGATCAAAACGGACAACACCAATCCGGGTGCCAATGCCAGAGTAGCTCCAGTCAACAATTTCATGCATTCCTTATTCAGCGAAGTGGATTTGTACTTGAATAACAAACTAGTCAGCAGTAGCATGGATACTTACCCTTACCAAGTGTACCTGGAAAATCTCTTGACGTACGGAAAAGAGGCCAAGAACACTCAGCTGGATACTTGCGTGGTTTGGAAACCTGACACCGCAGACGAAAACAAGTTTAACGACACAGTCCTGACAGCAGATGACGATCCTCACAATGTGGGCTTTAATGACCGTCCAAAGAAAATCCTGCAAGGTCGTAGTTTAGAACTGATGGATCGTTTGCATTTGGACATATGGTTGCAAGACAATTATTTGCTGAACGGAGTGGATATTTGCCTGAGACTCAATCGCAGCAGTGTCGCTTTCCGTTTGATGGCTCATGCCACCGAGTACAAAACCATCATCCAAGAAGCCAGTCTTTACGTGGGTCGCGTAGAAGTGTTATCTAAAGCGGGAAATGATATCAGTCAAACATTGAGCAGTACGACCACCAAGTATCCGATACGACTCGTAGAAGTGAAAACTTTCACCATTGCTGCTGGTCTCCGATCCAAGATCGAAGATCATCTGTTCCAAGGACAGTTAACCAAACGTTTAATCGTTGGCATCGTCAGCAACGCAGCCCTCAACGGAGCCCACAATTAAAATCCTTTCCAGTTTAAGCACTACAGAGTGTCCAAGATCGAAGTCAGACGCGATGGCAAGACCTTGTGTACCAGACCCTTCGAACCTAACTTTGCCCAGAAGAATTACTTGAGGTCGTACTTGTCACTGTACGAAGCTACCGGACAGCTAGGGACCAACACCTGTCACGGCATTTCGTACGAAGATTATGAAGGAGGTTACACTTTGTGGGCTTTTGATTTCACTCCAGACCAAGGCAGCGATGAGGGACATTTCAACCCTATAAAATCCGGTCAACTGCGTGTGGAACTTCAGTTTGCAGAAGCTCTCACCGAGACCGTCAACGTCATCCTGTATGCCGAATTCGATAATACCATAGAAATCAACACTTTGAGAGAAGTCATTCTAGACTATTAGAAACTATGGAAGACTCTTTTCCCTCTTTGAACAGTAGAGAATCTTTGGAAATGGAATGGGAGGATACCATGAAAGCAGAACCCCAAGACAAAGACGAAGAGGATGAGGTAGTAATCACGTCCAGATGGCCAGAACAAGAACAACGTTTAGTGTCCTGTTTTGCTAAACACCTGGCGGATCAAATTACGGAATTGACCAAGAAAGATTGTTATGGATGTCAAAACGATCATTCCAGTAAATCTGAACACGATAAATGTCTGATGATGAGTCAAGAAGAAAAATTGGACGAGTATCTGGACGAAGCTTGGAGTCTCATCTCGGAAGAAGCAGTGTTGCATGAGTGGTATAAAGGCTTGCGTGATCATTCCATTGACTACTCTATAGATCTATCGCATCGAAGCACTCTTAGCCCAGAGTTGGGAGAGAAGGCGAAGAAACGGTTACTTGTCAGAGAGTTTCAAGCAAAAAGTCAGAATTGAATTGATGACTTAACATTACCTGTGGAAAAAAAACAAGAAAAAAACAAACAAAAAAATGTATACCTGGGAACTTTATTACCTTTTGAACAACAGTTCGTATACTGCTTCTTGGAATCCTGTCGTGTGTGCTAAAGATGAACTACCTCATCGCAAACCTCAAGACCATCAAGCTTATGTCATCAACACGGATGACAGTCACCTCCCAGGAACCCACTGGGTAGCCGTTTACTTCCCTCAAGAGGATTGTATGGAGTATTTTGATTCGTATGGATTACCCCCTTTGGAAGACGACATCATTGACTTTATGAGAAGAAATGTCCAGACGACAAGATTCAATAACGTGAAATTACAAGGCATAGATTCCATGGTGTGTGGACAATATTGTGTGTATTTTCTTCATCAATGCAGCCTTGGATATCCATTAGAACATTTAGTGACTTATTTTGATCGTCACTCTTCTAGAAACGATGAGAAAGTAGATCAATGTTTTTGTGACCATTATGGCTATCTTTTGTCTTTAGCTAGGAAACGTAGTGTACATCAATGGCCTCATGACTTCCATCAGTGGAAATCTCACATGATTTCACAACGTTGTCAACCTTGTCAAAAATAATTTGTTTAATATAATTATTAATTGTCACTTGTTAGATGTTTGTTGAACAAAAAAAATGTTGTGTCTTGAAAAAATGTGTCTGTCGATTGTTTTCCAAAAAACCACTGTGAATATATGCTATTTGACTTCTCTCTATCCCTCACCATGACATTCGCTATCATAGCGTTCCGACACTAAAACCGAGTAGGGATGTTTTCTATCGCGTCCGCGTTTGAACCATATAAAGCAGGGTTGGTCTCCAGTCTGGCTAGCCATGGTTGACTCGTCTACCTATGAACATGCCTTCCAGACTAGCCAAGCTGAACGAAGCTTACGTCAATTTACATCGTGTCAGGCTAAACCTGATACCGAAGCCTGAAGAGATATAGAATGTCAGGATGTTATCCATAGCCCAAGACCTGAGAGAAGAGGTCTTCAGAGAGGAAATCAAGAAAGAACAAGAAGAATGGACAGAGAAGTAGAGACTTCAGAAGCAGAGAGAACAGCAACAAGAACAGCATCAGCAACAGCAGCAGCAGCAAGAACCAGACAGAGGTTTTGTCAACTGCCGAGTAGGCAACCAAAGAGTTTTCCTTCTCTTTCCGCAGAAGCAGGCCTTATCCTGTAGGAAAGCCTGCCCCCAGACGAGGACGCAATCTTAGACAGTAAAAAAGATTGCCATCACTTCCCGTTAACAAAAAACAGCCCTTTTCAGGGCTACCCCAATACTCTAGAAAAGAGATACTGCTTCAATTGCCACAACAAATTTGTGTGTTTGTGTCTTAAAAAAAATAGAAGTGTGTCTATAAGCAATTCGTTTCTCTGTTTTGTCGGATTGTGTGTGTCTGTGCTTGTAAGTAAAAAAAGGTCAATGTGAGTGTTTCTTTTAGGTCCCCGCGTTTGATGTGATGGTAAGGTTTGGTGCCAGGGGATGTTTTCCTTCACGACCGTGCTCTTCAAGTATATAAATCGACGCGATTGTCAGTCTGGCTACCCGTCGTTGACGTAACAACACTGAAAATGAATAGCAGAATTGCTAAATTGCTTAAGCTCCAAATGCACCTGGCGTTTGCCAGGTGACTCCTGGGTGATCTGGCCATGAAGGCCGTTGCAGAAAGTGCCAGACTTGAGGAAGAGGAGGATAAAAAGAAGAAAGAAGAGGAGAAGGAAAAGAAGCGAGTGATCCTGCCTCAACTCATAATGAGACCTCAGTGTGAGCTCAAACCTGAGGTGAGGACACCTCCACAAACAGTACCGCCACCTCAACCACAGCCACAACCACAGCCACAGCCACAGCCACAACAACAACGTCCTCGGCTCTGGTATAGAAGACAGAGGGAAGTCTTCAGAATCCCTGAAAGTGAAGACTGGGAGAGTGAAGCCAGTCAGCCTCCCTCTTCGCTCCCAACCACACACGTCAATTGGGAGAATGACTGGAGCAAACGTCGTGTGTGTGGTACCAGGCCAGGAAGGTGCCACCATTAGCCAGGTGAATTTGGAGTTAGACGAAAAACAGCCCTTCTCAGGGCTAACCAGATCTCTAGAAAAGAGACACTATTCAAGTTGTCAATTGGCGTGAATGTAGAGTAGTGTGACTATAAACACTCACTCCTTTACTGTTGTGTGTGTGTGTGTGTGTGTGTGTGTGTGTGTGTGTGTGTGTGTGTGTTTGTGTTCCCGTACGTTTGTGTGGATAGTAGATATGTGTGTGTTTTTCTTCTCGTCCCTTTGTGTGAATAGATTAGTGTGTGTTAGATGCGTTCGCGCTCGTTTGTGTGGGTAGTAAGTATGGTGTGTTTTATGCATTCTCGTTCGTTTGTGTGGATAGTGTATATGTGTATATTTTATGCATTCTCATTCGTTTGTGTGGATAATATATATATGTGTGTATTTTATGCGTTCTCGTTCGTTTGTGTGGATAGTAGATATGGGTGTTTCACTCGTTCGTCTAGCATTTTTGTGGATAGTAGAATGTGTGTTATATGCGTTCGCCTAGCGTTTGTATGGATAGTAGATAATGTTGTGTTTCATGCGTTCGCGTACGTTTGTGTGGATGGTATATGTGTTGTTTTATACATTCTCGTTCCTTTGTGTGGATAGTATATATGTGTATGTTTATGCGTTCTCATTCGTTTGTGTGGATAGTATATATGTGTGTGTTTTATGCGTTTTCTTTCGTTTGTGTGGATAGTAGATATGGGTGTTTTACTCGTTCGTCTAGCGTTTTTGTGGATAGTAGAATGTGTGCTATATGCGTTCGCCTAGCGTTTGTATGGATAGTAGATAATGTTGTGTTTCATGCGTTCGCGTACGTTTGTGTGGATGGTATATGTGTTGTTTTATACATTCTCGTTCCTTTGTGTGGATAGTATATATGGTGTGTTTTATGCATTCGCGACAAAGACCCTTTTCAGGGCCACTCCACTGCCTCGAAAAGATTTATTCTTTCTTGCCTAAAAAAAATTTAGTTGTTGTATAATTTATGTTTAACTCACAAAAACATTATTCTCTGTTGCAAGTGTCCAGTACCATGACGTCACCCTACCTTTTCCATTCCTATTGTTCCCACACAAAATTCCCATTGACGCTATAGTGTCCCAGAGTGTGCCATTTGACGCTATAAATCTTGACGCTATAGTACAAAGTAGGGTCCGGTAATGCTAATTCCCATTGACGCTATAAATCTTGACCCTTTATTAGAAAAAGTAGGGTCCCGTAATGATAATTCCCATTGACGCTAAAGTATCTCTTATTTTAATTTTTTATTTACAATTTTTCAGTTTCCGGAAAGGTCGGTATGACTTTAAATAATTTCAGTATTACTTTAAGTCTTGGTAAGAAACCTATAGATTTAAGGTTCTAAAGATCAAAGGTCAAAGCCATGGTGAATCTAATAAATGATGATTTCTACACAGTGACTTTGGGAGTGCACTACAGATATTCTGAACTTCTGCAAGAGTGGCAGGTGTGATGTGATGTGATGTGAAGTGATTATAATATTTAACGTAGCTTTAAAAATTTTTCAGTCAGATCGCTACGATGTCTGCAGTGTGGCAGTTTATAGTGATGTCTAGCACTGGGGTATCATGCCGCAGACATGTAGTGGAAGGTGTAAGGTGAAGTTGTTTACATTTGCAACATGCACATTGAAAATAATATTGGTATACATCTGTATTACTTTCATGTACTGTGGCTGAAATTTCCTTGGAAATTGTACTTTGTAGAAACTGTATGTGATCTGAAGACACAACTAACAAATATAACTGCTCCCTTTTGCTCAAAAAATTAATCAAAAGTACACAATCGTTAGCAGTTATTAAAATAGAGAAACAAATTTTGCCAGACGAAAAAATACCAGCTTATGAAAATGCAATGAATGAATTACCAAATTTATAAAATGTAACAAAGTTATCAGCTCTTAGTTTTACAATTTACCTCTGAAGTCCAGGGAGGGAAAATGACCGATGGGAGCTAGCAGTCTTTAAGGTGCACATCTGAAGTAAGGCCAAGCTGTATGCTCTCTAACCCGTATTACACCCATCAATCAAAATAAAGGGAATTAAAAGTTCTTGGAACAGTACCTAAGATATACATGGTCATTTTTTTTATATAGCCAGTAAAACCAATGAGGAAAACCTGGAAGATTCTTTCTCTTTAAAATTCAAACAATATACGAAACTGTAGAGCACCACCTTTACCTGAATATTATATATCACAATGAAAATTCAAGATGTTTGAAACACATTATCTCAGATGTTTTACATACTGATCAGTTAACAGAAAATTAAGGAATTGTGTCATATGCCCAAAAATTCGTTTTAGTTAGTGAAGTGTCACTCCATTTGAGGGACTCTTGTTCACTGGTTTAATTTTGAGTGTTTTCTGGCCATATTCATAGCAAAATTGTGAAATTTGTTTGGGGATTCATCTTTATTAGCAGTGCAATTTTGCCATGAAAAACACACACAAAACACCATTGACAGTTTTTCATATCATGTCATAGGGTTATATTAATGTTTCTCCAGAAATTGTTATTCAATGACATGCCCTATAAAAACTATATAAAAGATTTTCATTCCAGTAAAATTAAACTGTACAGGAAATGTTGGTTTCAGTCAAATTAAATAGGTCTAATTAGGCCATATGCATTTCATAACACGCATAATTATTATCAGAAGTGTAAATAAATTTTTCTTACTTTCCAATTAAACTAACATCTCATTTTATCTTTTTCCATGTATACTCAGTGCTGTTGATTGAAGGTACAGGACAAAGACCCTGCCCACAGTATGTATAATTACAGTTATAGTAACAGGGGTAAGGTGTGGTGGTGGTATATTTTTCATCAGCAGATTCAAGTCCATGTAACTGTTTTTTGTTTATACAGTACTTTTGATTGACCTTAATACTGCTGTTGTCATCCTCCATCCACTAAGGTTATCATATAAACAGAAGTTAGCTTCATTAAGATTTCATTTGCTCAGAATGTGCAGCAATTTAAAATAAAACGCTCATGACAGAGCTACTGTATGTGTAGGCGTTATTTCAATTCAAACCTTTCTGTAGTGATGAAATTCTAATTTTCAGTATGAAAAGAACAAATTATTAATGAACAATAACCTAGTATCAAGGTGAACTACAGTATGATTTTATTGCAGTAAATAAACTTCATGTCAATGACTATAATTGTGGTAGTATGTTCTATAGTTTAGAAATAAATAACCAGAAAATATGCAGGGCCCACCAAAAAGTAATAAAATTTCATAAGTCTGGAGAAAAACTTAATTTGTCGATGGGTTGTAAAAACAAAACAGTCATTTATTTATAAATCTAATTGTTTTATTTGTTCAAAATGTTAGTTAATCTCCTTTGATTATTTTATACACACTATTTTAGTTTACAAACCAGTTATTGGGTATGTAATGAAACACCACCAAGATCCATATTTAAGGATAGCAATTATTGGGTATTACATGAAAAATTTCTATATTTAAGGTCAGTAATTATTGTGTATGTAATGACATATCAACAAGGCCTATATTTGAGGACAGTAATTATTTTAATATATTTGACTTAGATAAAAAAAATAACAGGTCTGAGTTTAACATTGCTTATTTTAGTTCGGCACAAAACTAGTGTTCAATCATGGTTACACTATATAACCTATATACATTCCTGATAAATCATGTTTCCATGAACCTTTCTTGTAATATACAAGAAACCGAATTACCTATCAGTGATGTTAAAGAAGGTTCATGCAATGATGGTAGACACCTAATTCCTCAGGAATTTAATCTGAAAATGAGGATCACTGTATTTTGCTATGTCATGTCTTTTTTAGGTAGGCTGTGTTTCATGTAATGATGACAGACATTTAAAAAAAATCTTTTCATTACTTGTTTTGGTAAACAAAAAAGGACGCTTTATTTCAACTTGCATGTAAACACGAGAATTCTACAAAAATTAGTTTTGGTAGTCTTGTCTCTCTCGAAGGATTCTCAGAATTTAATTACCTGAATAATATGACGAATGTACATTAATGCGAAAAAAAATGGTGGTGATGTAGATACTACTTTTCATTTTTCATGTACTCGTTGAGTCAAGAAATGACCATCAGTTTAATCTTTTAAAAGCAGATGTTTAAGTAGATGAGAAAAAATCATTTGCTTTGTATAACTTTGCAACTTGCATTTATTTTGAACCTCAAAAGCCATGAATCTTTGTGAGTACTGCTAAAATGTATTATAGATGTGAGTACTGCTAAAATGTATTTTAGAACTAAAATGTGCTTCAGATATTTTATAATTTGTTGGTCTTCTGTGATTAAAGATATGAAAAGTCTTCATCTTGTCATTTTTCTTTAAAACAAATACTTGCAAGTTTTATGGTAAATATAAACTTGGGAAAGATGACTGTAATCAGAAGCCAGAGAACAGCATTCGTGTTTATGTTCAGTTAAGTAATGCAGGTAGAAATATATCCTAAATGAACTTGAAAAATTGTAAAAATTCCTTAAAAGTCTTTGAAGACAGTCACCAAGGTCACACAAAACATCCACACCATTAATGACATTAAATGATCTACCACTAGTCTCTAATGAGCAATATCTTTGATTGTTACACATCATTAATATGAATTCTTATAATGTCCAATGCCTTCAAGTAAATATCAATCCTAAAGTTGTGTGAAACCCAACTGGCATGTATGTCAGTTTCTAAGTGCTGTCGACATTGGTTGCTTAGATTATATTCGAAACAGTTAAAAACTGGACGCGCATCCTCTACGGTGTCCTCTGCACTGGTGTCCATAATTCCTTGAGCACCATAATCGACCAAATCTGAGATAGAAATCCCGACAGGAGCTTGCAGCTGACCAGCAATCTATAGAGTTCGAGGAGATGAATGGACAGTTCGCATTCTGTGTCTGGCCCATGCTTCTTTCCAGATATCTAATTTTTCATTTATTTTTGGAAGAAATGTTGAGTGAAGAGCTGCAATATGCATGTCATTTAATGGATCCAGAATACCTTCATCCTCCATAAGTAAAAGAGATTTTAGTAGAATACCAGAACCCCAAGGTATACATCCCTTCATAATCTTTCAATCCGCTGATTGTGTACACTTTTTCCAGTTATCATACTGCCATGACCAGTGCCTCTCTGTTGTATCATGTAATTGGCAACAGACACATTTTCCAAACCCTTATCAGACCTAACTCGTTGGGGAACACCAAAATTTTCAACAGCAGTTAAGAAGCGCTGAAAGATTGTTTCAGCTCTGTTGTTATCTTTGCATTGCAGATACACAATCAAACGACTAAAACCATCAATCCCTCCAGCAATAATCATATGCCAGTGAATAAGCTTGTGGTTAGTGTCAATGTACCACAGGTGATTTGGTCCCTTTACATTATACACACGTCTTTGAAGACATCCATTTTTCCTTTCTTCTACAGCTTTCTCATCAATACAATGTATGATATCTCTTAGCCTCCATCTTTGTACATAGACACCTCGCAGTTTCAGTATTTGTCTCAGAATGTTTTCCCCACAAAATGGAAATTCTTTTATGACTTTTCCAATATGAATACCTATTTCATCATCATTCATATTTGAAAACTCCAACTTAGTAATATCATACTGTCGCATCCTACGATAGACTGTACTCTCTGACACAGATAACAATTTGGCAATATCACTGATCAGAAAGCCATCATCAATTAGATTTTGTAAAATGCATTTTGGTATGACAAATTCTGGGGGTCCAGATTTGATCATTCTCATTTGCAGTCGGTTTGCACCATATTTTATACATTCCATTCGCAGTTTGATCATTTCTTCTTTCCTCGAAAGTTCTAGTTGATGTAATTCTTGTGCTGATAAAAAGCAGACAATACCTGGAGATACTTTTTGTTTGTCAAAATTACCAGCAAATTCATCCAGGCCAACTTTTTTCAAAACACTCAACATATCTGTGTTGCATCGAGCTGCCTTTTTTTAAAATTTAGAACACATCATGCAGTGCTTGCAGCAGCATGTTAAGATTGTCAAAAAATAAACAGTACCAACAAATGAGCACATCATCTACAATAAACACCATAGCTTAAACAAGTGAGAGTACATACATTAATAATGTAACCAAAAAATGGAAACGGTAGCTATAACAATGGGATATCTACAACATAAATCAATAAACAGTTACACGTTACCAAAACGTAACAACATATCACGGGTACTACAAATATTAAACTGCCACTATGACCATTGTCATTGAACTGAAACAGGTCACGCTGTATTAAAAATTATATATAATGTTGGTATTGCATCAAACAAGAGAATAATGACTGTAAACAAGAGACTCATGGCTGCATCCAGCAAATAACACCATTATACCATGGCTTTGCAACTAGATATATGATTCAACTGACCTCATATAACACTTAAAAACGGGATTCCTATTATCATTTGACGTTGTATCATTACTGGTGAACCGTAGATTAAGTTGTGTTGAAATGATATCATGACTTGGCAACTCTATATAAAGCCCAGCTGACTTCGTGTAACACTTAAAGGAGCACTCATAGCATCGTTGGACCCCAAAATGATGACAGATGAACGCAACATTAAGTCAAGTTAAATCATATCATGACTGGTGAACTCTACATTGGGCTAAATTGATATAACATCATGGGTTAGCAACTCCATATAAGGTTGAGCTTACCTGTTATAACACTTAAAGGAGCATTTGTAGAATCATTTGACCCCAAATCATGACTGGTGAACCCTACGTTAGGCTAATTTGATATAATATCATGGCTTATCAACCCCTTATAAGGTTGATCTTACCTGATATAGCACTTAAAGAGCCATTTGTAGTATTATTTGCCCCCAAATCATGACTGGTGAACCCTACCTTAGGCTAAATTGATATAACATCATGACTTAGCAACCTCATATAAGGCTGAGCTTACCTGATGTAACACTTAAAGGAGCATTTATTATATCATTTGACCCCAAATCATGACTGGTGAACCCTACGTTAGGCTAACTTGATATAACATCATGGGTTAGAAACCTCATATAAGGTTGATTTGGCCTGATATAACACTTAAATGAGCATTTGTAGTATTATTTGACCCCAAATCATGATGGGTGAACCACACGTTAGGCTAAACTGATATAACATCATGCCTTAGCAACTTCATATAAGCTTGATCTGGCCTGATATAACACTTAAATGAGCATTTGTAGTATTGTTTGACCCAAAATCATGATTGGTGAACCCTACGTTAGGCTAAAGTGATATAACATCATGGTTTAGCAACCTCATATAAGGTTGAGTTGACCTGATATAACACTGAAAAGAGCATATGTAGTATCATTTGACCCCAAATCATATCTTGCGAACCCTACATTAAACTAAGTTGAAACATGAGGCAGCTATGGCGTTCCATATTGGACCATGTTTAAATATCATTTGTTTCTGAATAAAATGTTGTTCTGCTAGAATTACAAAAGCAATAAAATGAAGTGCTACATTAGTCCGTTCATAGATCCCAAAGCATTTAAGAAAATAGAATTGTTCTTATATTTTTTAAACTCCAGTAGTCTGGATCTATGTAAAATCCCGACACCCATGTGCTGGACTAAAAAGTAAATGAAATCGCTGTCCACCTCTACAAACAACCTTTATTCATATCTTTAGGTTTTAAGTTGTAACTCATAATCTCCAGCTCTGAAGTGTCGTATGAAGTACTGTGTGTAGCTGGTAATATATATTTAAAAGCCGCACTAGATGACACTTACAGTTAGAGATTTACAAAGAGGCCACTTCAAGTGTGACTTTTGGAGACATTCCAAAATAATCACTTGGAGATCAAAGTCAAGATACTACTTGTGTTTGAGGAGAAAGAAAATTGGGCTCACGATTATATGAAGTAAATACAGTTTGAGTGACATCAGTATAATCAAACGAGTTAGATGGTTACCACTCCTCCCAGACAGCGACTATAGGCACCCATCTCAAAGCTCTCATGCACAATCGTGCTAATCCATTCAGCCGTGCACTCAACCCCACCCCTAAAAGACCGACGGAAACAAGGTATATTTATAAAAGCATGGCAAATGCAAAACAATTAAAATAAATTCAAATCTATGTATTAAACAGTAAGGAAAGCACTCATTCCTGAAATCAATGTACATTTAAATGAGAAAACAAAATTATGCTCAGTAACATGATGATAGAGAATTAGAAGGTTAGAATTCGTCCAAGCTGGTATATAACCATGGCTGCGATACGGGATCAAAGGGCTCTGAACGCGGGGGAACATATGCTTGGCAAATGAAAATTAGCACTTCTCTAAATGGTTAATCCCCTCTGTATTTTTTTTTTTGAGAAATGCAAGGTACATAAATGAAATTATAATTATCAATTAAGGACAAAAACATTAAGAGAACTATAGCAAATACAGTACAGTAAAGTCAGCTGAGTTCTGAATAGGAGCGATGGTGATCCGATACATTTTCAAAAGTCAACAGATGCTCATATCAACTGAAATAGTTGGTATGGTTGAAAACGTTCCGTCCAGTGGCGTAGCTTGGGGAGGGCGGGGGGGGGGGAACAGTTGTCCCCGGGCGCCATATGCCAGGGGCGCCAAAATGAGGAAAATACAACTATTCGTTATCTCAGATGCACTCGAAGGAGGCGCCAAGTTTATGTTTTGCCCCCGGGCGCTAAGTAAGGGGGCGCCAATTTATGTTTTGTCCCCATGCGCTAAATAAGGGGGCGCCAAGTTTATGTTTTGTCCCCGGGCGCTAAGTACCCTCGCTACGCCACTGGTTCCGTCCCATGATTAACAAAATATCGATGTTCTTAGCTTGAAAAAGAATAAGTAACCATCATGGCACTATTCAAATTATGTTATTTGATTGGGGAGGGGGGGAGTTTTTGAAAGTATGTATTGTTGTAGTATTCTTGCAACTGCAGCCTTAATTAATAGGGATTGGAAAGATCTATATAAATTCAAATGAATCGCAGGATATACCGTTATTAGTTAAATCTAGTTGACAATGGAACAGTGGTTTCAGTAGGTGCTAGAGAAAGCAAACGAAAACGAACGGCTCACTCAACGTGCAGTGTTTATTGTATCGTAACTGGACGTTAGAGACAGGCGAATATAAACTAATCTTCCTTCCGAGCAGTAATGAAAATACAAATTATAAGCAAATATATTGCTAACTTAGCATCGTTCTGGCATTGATCTTAGTCTATGGAACCACAACCTTGTTCCACTCCTTTCTGAGGATGAGCGCTTGAAAGTGGGTGGGCCGCTGGTGGATACGCGCTAGGAAGTAAGTGCCGTTTTTTGTGACATGCACTCGATTCCTGCTGGAGAACCATTATGACTCGCAAATGTTTATAATGTTGGTGTGTGTGTGTGTGTGTGTGTGTGTGTGTGTGTGTATATATATATATATTGAAAGTATATGTTTCAAAAACTGATTATGCACGTGAAGACTTAATTGCTTATTGGTCAGTCTTGCAGGAGTGGCGTCCTTTCGGACACATCGATTCTGGCCTGAATTCTTGGAAGAGCTAACAAAAGGCGTGACAGGTATCTTTTCTCTGAAACTTTGATATAATTGTTCATTTTCAGGTAGATCTTCAACGTCTTGGGCATGCGTTCCTTATTAAGTTCGTTATCGAAGCTTAATATTATCAGGTGCCTTTCCTTTTCTTGCAGAACTTTAAGATATGCTTGTTCAAATTCGTACCTACACCAATCACTTTCGAGGAATTTGTTAGATAAAATTATTAGCGTGGTAAAGCTAGAATCTATTCCTTTTAATATATTATCTGTAATAGGTATTCCAGGTATGAAATTGTCTTGTGTAAAAAGTCGGAATCCATAATTTTCAAGTTCGGGTATAAGGACGTCTTGAACATAGGTGTCATCGCAGCTACTGTAGGAGATGAAGATATCGAAAGGTAGATTAGTGGCAACTTTCCTACGAAGACACTGGAAACAACGATAGTTTGTGATCAATAAAACTTTAATTGGCTCTCGAAATAAATATACCGTAAACACAAAAATAACAAGAACGCTAAGTCCGCCAAAACTGATTGCAAGAACTAGAGCTAAACTGATACCATCGCAGACAAACTCAGAATCTAAGGCATCAATGATTGGCTTGCCTTTTGGCTGTCCTGATTCGCAAAGGACTTGGTCCAGATCTGGGATCTTGGCTTTGTTCTTCTGAAGCCAGGCTTTCATCCAGTTGTTATGACAATCACATTGAAAAGGGTTCCTATGTAAATACAAAGACGAGAGGTTTTCTAGGTTCATATTTTGAATTCCTTCAGGAAGCGTCATGAGTGAATTGTTATAAATCTGAATGGTACCCATGCGTTCGAAATTAGGAAGAAAGTCGGCGTGTATTATTGAAATAGAAGAGGAAGAAAGGTCTAAATTTGTAACTCTCCGAAAATATGTTCTATCTGAAAGCTCTCGAACGTTTCTGCTATGTACGGATAAATTGATGAACTTTCCCTTTGGAAGTTCAAACGGAATTGTGTCTAAGGTGTCGTTTTCACAGATTACTGTTATCAAATCCACAGCAACTGTCCTTGTGCATAGACACTGGGGTGGACAACCCTGAACCGAACAATTAAAGTCATGAATCGAAACTTCAGCAATTGGTATACTTTTTAGTCCTGGTGGGTTAGCACATCGCATGTTGTAGACTGGATTTAAATCGTCCATTTTTTTAAAGACATTGATGTAAAATGTGAAAGGAAATAATAAACAGTCACACACTAAAGGGTTATACAGTATATTGATTCCACCAATTCCAGTATTATACAGATCCCAGATGTGTTCCGCTTTGCCCAAACGAAGAAGATAGTTCACGTCGATTGTTGTAAGATTATTACCTTGCAAATCAACACGGAACGATGCTTTTGATTTGAAGTCTGAGACTCTTATTCCTTTATGGTTGGTAAAATTTGATATAACATTGCCTGAAACGTTCACTGTGTAGTTAAAAAGCATCGGCACCCATACAAGACCCATATCGAGGAGCTTCAGTTGATTGAATGAAAATTGCATATAATGCAAGGACTTTAATTTTGAATTTATTGCATTGGCTTCTATCTCTTGAAGACCATTATTGTCTAAGTAGATTTCTTGGAGACTTGTCAAATTATCAAGGGTACCATTGCGCAATACTGATACGTTGTTATAGCTCATCACAAGAATTTGAAGCTCGCTTCTGAGAGAATTCAGTGTGTAGTTATCGATCTCAGTTATATCATTGTTGGACAAATCCAGATGCTGTACACTGCGTAAATAACGAATAGATGGTGGGATTCTTGTAAGACTGCTATTGGTTACAGAGACATTGATGGCATTTTTATTTTTCTCAAAACAATCCTGGATCTCATCCTCGTTTGGTTGATTGCAACTAAGGTACAGATGATGCTTTTCCCTGGTACAGTTGCAGCTGGTGCAAAAACAGATATCTAAAGTAAACATAAATATAATAATGCTGCCTTGAAAATTGATAAGAGACATATTAGTGGAAAATAGCTTCAGTTGAAAGAAGATAAAATTAATCTCCAGAAATACGCCACCTTTTACAATGAGGGCTTCACTTCAGCTTTCATAGATGGCTGTGATATTGTATCTCACAAAATAAATGTCTTTAATGGCTGTAATAGCTGCATTTGCTAAAGGAGTCACAATGTTTGTGTACGGGGTTACACTGGCTTCGAAATTCAACCTAGTGAATCGATACATATTGTTTAGAAATGTTAAGTCGTAAACTGTTACGATATTCACACTTTATCTATTCTCCATGAGAGATTACGGGCTGACCAGGTGAATTTTTAAATGCAGGGGACATTTCCATCGAGCAATGAACACTTCAGAAACATGTTAGAAATGTTTGGTTCGTTGAAGAAAGATGTTCAAATAATTTCTTTTTGCATATATGGTTTCTTTACTTCATGATATTTTCATCATGTTCGTTATACAAGGCTAGCAGGATAGTACTCATCATTTCGAATTGGCAAGGAAGACGTTGCTCTCTACAATCTTTGAGAAGGCGAATCTGAAAGTTTGAGAAATATTCAATTTATTTATATATCTTTATATATATATATATATATATATATATATATATATATATATATATATATATATATATATACGTTCAATCTGCTCAGAAAACATATCACGCATAAAAACAAACAGAAACGGTATATTAAGACAAAGGACTTGAGATAATGAGAAACAACACATTTTTGTATTTACAATGTTGATATAAGTCCAGCGTTATTTACGACTTCGTTGCGAAAGCAACCTTTAGCTCTTGTGTGTCCGATCATGATGATATTTCTTCAAGCGAACATCCATTTCTAGTCTTCATATCATTTGGAAGCAACTGATTTCAAATAAACGTTTTGGGACCTTCTTAAGGGTGGGTGGTAGATGCTGCCCCCCCCCCCACGTTGGTCTTTTGTTGCGTTAACAGGCTAATACATCAATGGAGCATATAAAACACGATAAAAATAATGAATCCTTTGTATGCGTCATTTCAGAATAGGAATTTCATCTGGGAGCAAGAAGTATTTTATCCTGAAGGTGGAAACAACTTCCTATCTAACACAGATGAATAATGAAAGCCTATTTTTCAACTAAAAAAGGACGCTTAAGTTAAAATGAACTATGGTGAATACAAATATTACTTTCACACAGACTTATACCCATTGCAAATGTTATGTCCATATATATATATATATATATATATATATATATATATATATATATATATATACACACACACACACACAGAGGCGTTGCACCTTCAAAATCTGTATCCATACTGAAAGGGAATGTGAAAACATTTAGTCGTAACACCTTATTAGTGGAGATGTCTTAATTAGCTGTTTTACAACGCTGGAATATTGTCTTAGTTAGCTGTTGTTGAAGACAGGAATACAGAATGAAAGGCTTGGTTTCTTATTTCAATTGCTATTGTATGGGTGGTCTCAGTACTGGGGTTATTCTGAGGAGTGGTTTTATCTTATATATATATATATACATATATACTTATATATATATATATATATATATATATATATATATACTATATATATATATATATATATATATATATAATGAAATATAACGCATAATCACATATTTTATTGTACACTGAGAAACACCGAAATAGATCCAAAGTTTCGAGCAAAGGGGATACACAAAAAAGTATAATATTTTTAAAGTATTTAGTAATATAAAAATAACAGTTTTGGGGTTTGGAAAATGTTTTAAATATATCTAGGTTTCTAAAGTTTCACACGTTCTCCTGAGTGTTTTAAAGTAAAACTGTACGACTTTAGTTTATTTGAAAGCACAATATGAAAATGATATTCAAATTTTCAGACATATTTTTAGGGGAGCAGTACCATAAATGAAAACATTGGTGCAGTTATCACAAACAGTATCAGAGAAATCTCAAGTTTAATTAACGTTTAATTTCAAATAACTTCTATTTTTATGACTAAAAATGTTTTAATTCAATGGCTGAAAATTTTATCTGAATAATCTTCGTTACAATTCGTACTATTTTTCATCTACAGCTCTAAAACTCCGCGAGTTAAGAACCATGAATCACGGCGTCACTGCATTATAAATAGGTTTTAGTACTACTACTGTAATACTACTGTGTTGTGTATGGAATATATATATGCTAAATTTTATTATTACTTTATATTTCATTTATATAATGTATATTCAGGTATAAACATTTAAATAAACATTGTGTGTGTGATACGGGTTGTTTACGTAGCTTTAACAATTTTTCAGTCATATCGCTGCGATGTATGCAGTGTGGTAGTTTATTGAGATGTCTGGCACTAGGGCATCATGCCACAGACATGTAGCATCATATCCCACCCAGTTACATTATCCTGACACCAGGCCGACCAAAAAACAAGGAATTACATATAAAGCCTGATCCGAACCCATTGTAAATGAAAATGTTATATTATAAGCTGGTACAATAATATCATCAATAACGAATCACTTTATTTACAATAGTGTGATATGTGAAATATACTATGTATATTAGAATGTGGTGTTAGTTGGTTATTATTGCTTAATTTTATTAAATAAAAGCTTTAAGACATGTTAAATATTCTATTCAGTGTAAATTGAAACCATACCGATTTGACTTTCGTATGGACGAAGTAATACTAGATTATAAATCCCATAGTTTAACAGTAAATGAGGCATCCATGTATGTATGTCAAATAGTCACTATATGGTGGACACCATTTTTTTGAAACTCGAT
>JAECUM010094634.1:0-23364 GCA_016617855.1 Megalonaias nervosa | reverse complement strand
ATTATTAAAGCCCCATATTGTATAAAATATATTTTGTGTATCACAAAACTTGCAAGTTTAAGTGTTACCCTTTAATTCGTTTGTTTGATTACTGTTTAATATATACTTGTATCTCATCCAATTCGAAAAATGCAATATTGATTACGTTCATATATATTACATGCAATAGATAATATGTTCTTTTGTTACGCATCATCAACATGTTTTGTACCGTATGATGAATGAATATGTATCATGGGCCAGTGACCTATAAACACAAATAAACACTATTATTATTAATATATTTTGTATCTAAATATAATGCACCTCCACCCTTTTTCACCAGGTAAAGCCTAAGCGGGTAGAGCGTCCGCCTCGGATGAGGAAGGTTGGGAGTTCGAACCCCGGCCGAATCATACCAAAGACTTGTAAAATTGGTACTAACAGCTGAGAATTAAGAGGTTAGTGTTAGGACTGGTCGGACTGGTGTCAGGATAATGTGACTGGGTGGCACATGATGCTATATGTTTGCGGCATGATGCCCTAGTGCTAGGCATCACTATAAAGTGCCACACTGCAGACATCGTAGCGATATGATTAAAATTGTTAAAGCTATCTTAAAAATAAAACACACAAACACACTCACGCACCACGTAAATATTGGCCACGCCTTAAATCTTGTTTATTTTCACACTTCAATATATTTTGATTAGTTTGTAAATTCTTTAGTGCGCGCGTGATGTCTGTGTGTATATATGTGTGCATGTGTGTGCTTGTGTGGGCGTGTATGTGTGTGGGTGTGGGTGTGGGTGTGTGTGTGTGTGTGAGAGAGAGAGAGAGAGAGAGAGAGAGAGAGAGAGAGAGAGAGAGAGAGACGCAAGTTTAGATAAGAAATCGAAAAAGAGACCAATGTTACGTTACTACTTAATAAAAGACACTTTACACAAGGAAATTATAAATGAAGCAGTACTTGCATATCTTAATTGAATCTCTAAATTTATGTAAAATAACGAGAATATGTGATGAATAGCATTTTTTATCGCCCCCTCTCTTTACCTTATATTAGTGTAAAAGCTTTTATCATACTGTGTTTCACGTTGTGGGAAAATTTGCTGATGCTTCATGTATATATATCTTCTTATAGTTAATTCGTTGTTAAGAACACCTTGGATAATGTCAATACGTATTATGTAAGATTACGACTATAGACCCGATTCTGGAAACATAGAAATGGTCTGTCTATTGTTAACCGTTACGCAACGACCCACCGTAAGTTTGAAAGGAAATTCTGTAACCAGGCAGACGAGATAGAGGCTCCGATGTTTGTTTTGCAATCCGTCAGTGATGTCACGACCGACTTGAAAGCAATTTCGGGCTTTGGCAAAACGGAAACCAGAACGTAACAAGTAAGTATTAAATTAATCAAGGCAGTTTTCAAAGAGACCAGACCGTATTCAATGAAACAGAGATTCAAATCTAGAGCGGAGTCTAAACAAGCAACCGCTTATGTTCGAACTAAATCCATTTTTCAATCAGTACATGTGTCAACCTCGCCAGGGGCGGATCATAGAGAAGTTGAGAGCCATTAGACTGTACTCCGAGTAGCCTAAGTTGCGATCTCGTTAGAGGCAGGAATTAAATTCTGGTTGGAATTCTACGTTGGGATTTGCCATCAAAGGCTTCTTGAGGTAACATATCTTGGCCCGAATTTGTCTTACTTTCATAAATAGATGTAGCAAGATTGATACATTATTATGTAAAGTTAGTTTATTAGAAATGGAATCTTCCACCTATAGCTGAATTATCAACATATTGTAGCGCAGCGTATAGCGAATTATTAACGTGCAAGATTAATGTATGTAGATTGTTGGACTGGAATCGAAGTGGATTGTGTAATTTACTACTATGTTGTATCGTAATGCATATCTGAATTTATTAGAGAAATGTGTTAGAACTTGTACTTGCTTTATCAGTATATGAATATATAGATTGTGAATTATGCAGAGTTAGCCATTTTTGGACTTATGCACACATAATTAGGTATTTGTATATTTGTATGTGTCTTTTATGATTCGTAGGGTAGGAAATGCATATGATTGCTATTGATGACGATAGTTTACTATATCGAGAAGTTAACAGTTAGGGATGTGTATGCATGTATTAGAACTCGTCAATAATAATAATAATAATAATAGTAATACACAATTTATTATAGAAAAAAGCGTGTATGGAAATTTTAGAAGTGAGTGCGTAAGTTGACCTATTTATTTATTCGCCATTATTCTGATGAAAGGTCTTGAGAGTGTGTTGAATTTTTCTGAGATTAGAATAACGAGACAAGAATATAAGTCCCTTCTAATTCTACAGGAAGCTTTCCGGGTGGGTGTTAGAGTAGACATCCAAGGATCGGAGACGAGGGAAGAGACGTGGAGAGCACGTGGTAGGCGTTTATAGTGACGTCAGCAGTTTGAGGTGCAGTGCCTGAAGGAGCAGGTGATAGAGAACATCGGAAGTGTAGGAGGAACGGATCCGGAAGTGCCAGAGGAGCAAACTGTAAATGGTACGGGATGTACCAAAGATAAACAAGAGGCAGACAGTGATTGGCAGATGAGTAACAGAGACAACACTGAAAGGAAACACTCTCACAAAAGACCTTTAATTTCATGTGATAGAATAATAATTGAGAACTGTTAATAGATCATTGATTATATTTGTTAGAAAGAAATTGCAACTGAGAAATGTGTCCATGAAGTTATTGAATACATTTGCTATATTTTATTAAATTGTTATACTTTTTACCTTGAGTTTTTATATACTTAGACCGTCGGCATTGCTGACTGGGGGCTCGGAGCTATTTATATTTGAATTGTCCACCGTTCTCCGGTATTAGAAATAATACCGTAGGAGGCATGGTGACATTGTGTACTTTAAAAAAACAAAAAACATATCCAATAGTAGATCTGTAAAGTTTACAGTAGATATTATTGCCGTACCTTGAGAAATGAAACGTCAGTTTAAGGGAGGAAAAGAATGGAAAAACAAAAATGTCTCAAAGGGACTATAATGGTACAGCAGTTTTATAGATGTTTTGTCGCCGCACATTTTGACATGGTCGGCGTTACACATAACCATTAAGTCTGATGAATGGACTAGGCTCGCAATAAATTGGTGGCTTGCAATAGTTAACCTCTCTTGTTTGCAGGAATGACTAGATTTTTATAAGTCCGCGGGCCTGCTCCTCGTATAGCAAAACAATATTATATTTGTCAATTAATTCACAGGCACACAAAGAAATTGTGATATCGTGCGTGAATGTTGTTTGAAATTCTTGAAAGGAAAGGCACCTTTTTGAAATATACTGAAACAAGGATTCGGAAAACATTCGGATTTTCTTTGCAAATGGTGAAAAAGAAAATCCCAGTCAAAAGAAAACAGTCCTGGAGGGATTTATATCCATGCTGATAGGATCCTTATTAAAAGTGGCTACTTTTTTCTTAGGATTGATTTCTGGACCACTGTTAGGAGGAGTCATTGGATAAGGAGGGAGAAAATAAAATAAAAAGGACACTCATCTCTGAAAAGACATCACACTTGTACTATTAGATCTTACGGAAGACGGAAAATTCACTTTAGTACAAGTGAGGGATGGAACTCCATCGTTGGCACGAACAGCGAATTCCTCAATTACTTCTGAATCATCATCTCACCAATAGATCACAGTTTCAAGAAAAATTATAATCGTTGTTGGATCGAAGCTATTAGTCAGAAACAAAAAATGGCAACGGTACGGACAATTAGTGCAACATCTTAAACAATTTCACCAAAATGTTTTAGACGAAACAACTAGTCATGCTCTGAAAGATTTCAAGGCTATAATAACAAGCCAAGGAAAAAAAGCCACCACGACAGACACAATCACAGGGGTTGAAGAAAATACAAAAAGAGACGTTTCTCAATCTCCGTCTGCTCAGATACTTAGTACGATCGCAGCCTTCATGTTCATACCTTATCCAACTCCCAGACGAGAAGAAATGAAAGCTTGGGTTAAAATGATGATGTTGACACCTTAATCAGTAGAATATAAAGAAAGGAAGGAAAGAAGAAATAGAGACGTGAGAAAAACAAATCAAGTAAAGTCGCAATCCGACAACCGATGACAATTCCTGCTCATATTGCTCGTCGCACACGTTCAGCCTCATCGCAATTCCCCGAAATAACACGATAAAGATGCTGAGTTGAAGTTCTCCAGTGGCGGACTGGCCAAAATTGCCTGACTATACAACTCTGAAATAATGCGTGATACTAAATTAAAATGAGTAACCTTTACTCGCGGATTTGTCTACTTTTGGAGAATTGATGTACACACTATGTACACAAAATTAAAACTATAATGTTTATAATTAAGGAAATTTGTAACTCGTAGGATTGTCCTAACTAAATATGAGGCTAAAGCATTATTGGTTGTTAGGGATTGCCCGACTGGGCAAAATTGAACTTTAGTATATCCCTGTTGTTCTGAGAGGTTCCAGTGACGTTTATAGACTTCGACCGGACTTCTTTTTCTCGCCCAGAAATGATTATTCCAAAAGCATGCTGTACTTTTACTCTCTCTCCCCCCCCCCCCCAAAAGAACGTGCTTTGCACGCATTGTAGGGTGGTGGCTCTATTCCTACTCGACGAGTAATTAATTGCTGTGCGCACGAATTTTTAAATTAATCTCCGAAATGAGTGCTTGCACTCACATTAGGGGTAAGATATTGAAATGCAACTGTTGGCTTAACTCCTACTCGACGAGACGATATACATGGCCAAATGGCGCCCACGTCGTTAATCAAAAATAAGAAGATAACAGTAGTTGAACTGTCTTCGAAGTTATCAGTGAACAGGACGTATTATCAAAATAGCAAGATATGAAATGATTTTTCCCAACCAAGCCCCGAAAGCAATCAAAGGTTTAGGCCTTAGTATTGCTTCAGTGTGGAGCTTAAGGGCTCAAGTGAGAACAACGACACTACTATACTAGCATAACCTGCAAAAACCCAAGGAATCTCCGCTAACTCAAGCATAACACAGCGGCCACTTAGAAGGGAAATCAGAAACAGATAGCAAAAGCTATCACAAAGACAATCCGTGGTAGCGTACGTCTGAGACCAAATTAATAAGTAGGGGATGGGACTCAATGGAAGACAGAATGGTGGATCAACAACATACGGAAGACCTAAGAACCGTCATTGACGCCTTCAAGAAACTACAAATAGAGCGCCGGCTTGACAAGAGAGCTAAAAGCACATTTCTCCATGCAGCGGGGAACATCAGTTCACAGGGGGAAAATATTACAAGTGTCATGTGCCCCTAGTAACACTGATCACGAACCCGGCCCAGTTAATCCCCTTTTGGCCACAGATGGACGAGTTGGAGATTGCAGATCTCATTACAACAAACATTACCCAACGGCGGTTCAGGCAAATGTTGACCTCGCCCGAGTACATTCGGCTGTTCCCGTTTCCGCATACAGAAACTGGCCCTTGGCCCTTGTAAGGGCTACTAATCGGATCGCCTCTTACATTTAGGGTTTTAATTTTTGGATAGAAAAGCCAATTTGATAAACTTCAAATAATATTCAATCATAATCCGTTAGTCCACAAGTCAAAAAGAGGACTCGAAATTTGTATAATTTAGAACACAAAAATTAATGGGTCATTTAGACTCGGTTTTCTTATGTATTGTTTTTCGGAAAATCTATGTAAACTATGTCAGGATAAACGCTGAGTGCTTCGAACTGAATTTCATCTCCGGTGACTAATGATGCTGTAACTTGTAAGAATTATAAACATAACTGCTTCGTTTCTCGATACCGACATTATTGGTACATGATCAAGATTAAGATACCGCTTATCATTTATCAACATTCCCATTCCACCCCATGTACCTTTACTTCCAGTTATGATAAACAAGTATGAACAGGACTCTCGCACCTTAAAGATGTGACTTTTAGGTCTATCGTTTAGACGTTTTAGGTTTACCACTTTCATCTTCATAAAAATCATAAACTCACCCGGATCGACATCGAGAACATCAAGACTAGTAAACTCAGACAAGGGTCAAATTATTTCTCTCCCCACGAGACAAAAACTGTAATTCCGCGAATGGGATTTAATTTACTAGTTCCGAAAACCGACAAAGATTATTTTTCTCACCCAATGTTTTCCAATTAAATTAAAATAACCATGCACTTTTGCAATTTAGTTAATATATTCAAAACACAGTATTATTCATCAGGTATTTTCATTGCTTCTCTGTATCAGGTTTTGTACTTTTTTTTAAAAATCTGAATAATTATCTAAGCAGAAGCTAGCTATAAATGCCACTCTTAGAAAAGGGAAATAATATTTAAAAAAAGTTATAATTGTTAGGTGTTGGAAGTATTGCACAACAAACATCTCGAGTCACGTGCTATTGTTGTTGAAAATACAGTACTACACATTTATACAAGTATGTTAATGGGGGCAATGGGGCAGTATTATCACATTTAATTGTTGGACGTCATATGAAAATAGCAATAAGCAAATAATATCTTTTATACGGATAACTTTTAACTATCATCAGTTCAAACTTGGAAAAAGTTATATGGTAGGCAACGGTACAATACATTACAAAACTGGGTACAGACTACAATACAGTTCTAAGTCTGTAGTGACGGATCTGATTTCTAATTCATGATATTCTTGGAAATTAATATTTCTTTTTTGGAAATATGGCAAGGATTGCTATTACTAGTGCAATGAATGATACGCTACATGGAAATCTTCTTGTGGAATAACGTGTGGACTGATGAATGAACCACTCTGGCAAGCGCAGGAATTTTCATTTGTTACAATTATAGTCTCTGTGTCTGGAACAGTGTTTTCTGTCATAGTTCGCTTCACACAGCACCGTGAATTTTATCCTATCTGTAGCTCAGTAAACTTTCAGAGTTTTTAAATGTGGCTAACAGTATATAATTCGTTTCACACGAAGTATTTAAAACTAATTAGATACTTTTATCTACATTTGATGGCGCTGACCTGAACATTTACTGAGTTAGGTCTACATATAGGATAAAATTCACAATGCTGTGTGGATCGAACTATAGTTTCTAGCTTAATACCAAATATCTCTACTTCGCGTGTGTGTTGGTGTCTGTCTCTCTCAAAATGTTTTATATGGTGTGTTCTCAGAGTTAAGTTGCTATACGTTTTCCTTTTCTTGTTTAAGAAAGTATCACAGCATAGCATCGATAACCAGCGCCAGCGTTACCTACCCGTACATGAAAATACACTTCAACAATGGAATGTCAGAACACATCCAGATGTTCTAGTGAAAAGTAATAAGCAGACCCGTGTCAACGGTTTGATGCCGATCCATGCACGAACACAGATTGTGATATGTACGTGCAACATCAGGAGAGGCTTCTGCATAGTTAAGCCGAATTACTTCAGAGGGTTCTTTATGACCGTTTAGCCGCAAAGAAAGATCAGTCACTTTTAAGTTGTCATTATCTCGTGCTGTAAGTTGAAACGCCACAAACACATGTTTTGGTTCGGCAAGGTCATATAGGGTACCTATTTGCCATGTAATCTATCTCACAGTATCAGTTGTTGGGTGCTCGTTTGTGGTATGTGCGAGAAACGACAACGTTGAAGTGGTTCCCAACTGCATAGTTGATAGCAAACGTGACTCTGTAGTTAGTGAAGGGGTTAGCACAGGCATTCATAAAGTGTATCTAGTACAACTTTACCGGCAGTGGCAGCTCCATCACACCAAACTGCATCGCTGGAGTTGTTCTTACGAAACAATGTGACTGTGTTCTGCTCATAATATCACCTTACGATCCTTGCGATCGTCTATTCACAAGACCTCTGGTGCGCCTATAAACGATCGACGAACAACATCACTGGTGCCAATTCTCATAATTTTGTTGTAAGTTTTGGAGTTTTGGATCACACTGTACCTTTGCTACAATTATTTTTATTTGTCTGCTGTCGTGATATCGATCGTGAGAGAAATTATTAAGTGTGAGCCATTTAATATATAACTATTGAAACATTGTGTCCGTCTGCCTCCCCGCATCAAAAGTTAAATAAAAATAGTAATTAATATAAATCCCACGATTAAGACCATTTTAAAAGAGAGAGAGAGAGAGAGAGAGAGAGAGAGAGAGAGAGAGAGAGAGAGAGAGAGAGAATTTCAATAAAATTATGTAATGTTTTATTCATTTAGATAATGAAGAATAAACGGGGACTATGAACATTTGTTTTGATTATTTTATTGGTATCTTGTAATACTGTAGAAAAATCCAATGGAAGTGTACACATACCTTTATATAATACTGTAGAAAAATTTCATGGAAAGTGTACACATACCTATATAATGACTCTGATTTCTTTTAGTGTATGTTAAAGTTAAGAGCTATCATTGAGCTCAAATTCTTTATTCTCCTACTTTAAACATTTCCACGCATTTCTATCGCACAGAGAGAGAGAGAGAGAGAGAGAGAGAGAGGATTTTAATGAAAATTGTATGACATATTTAATTTATTTTGAAAACGGGGATTTTGAATATATGTTTCACCATATTATTTTGTTGTACATCAATAAGTGGATATTCCATGGTCGAATCACAATTTGATATACCAACAATATTGAAATTTCAAACTGCTTTATGCTAACATATCAAAAGCTATGTTATTTTGTTGTAACATTCTCCTTGAACACTTTACTTATAAATATAGTGGAAATCGTGATATCTTATTATTTATAAATGAAAGGTTAGCAATAATGAGTAACATCCATCTTACCCTAAGATCGCGATTGATATATTTTGTTTATTTTTATATACCAGCGTGTCATTGGAGCATTGGTAACAATCAGGACATGCCGTTAAGATTGTTCTTTGATCTACTGTTGAGAGCAGACGAACCCCCATCCCTCTTTCTTTTGACCGTGACAAAGTGGATTTATCAGATATAAAAAAGTGGTCATATTTGAATAAAACTAATTAAGTGTATAATACAACTCAAATTAGTGATAACTATTTATAAGAGAATGTGGAAGCTTGAGTTTATACATGCACGGAGACATGCACATACATATATACATGCATGGATGCATGCATACATACATACATACGCACGTACGCATGCACACATACATACATACATACAGATATGTAAAATAAACAATACGATGGGAATGTTGGAAAGATGATATTAACAATATAGACAATATATGAATTTGATTGGTCATCAAGCAAGGGCACAAACAACCGATATAATTATCTTTATCGTGTTATTCCAGAATTCCAGAAAATTGTTGCGACCTACGTGATAACAAAAGTGGTAAAACGAGACGGCGCTTATATGCACTCACTTCGAATGACGCAATGGATGTATCTGATAGCATCACAAAGAGGCCATTAGGACGGTATAGCTAGCAGAGTAATCAGCCTTGTTAAATCAAAGTAATGTATCGATAGTTCTGGAATGTAGAATCTCTTTGCTAAGGACAATACATATTTTGTTGAAGGAGATATTTCAGTTTTAATTTCACATGTGGAGTATTTCAGATAAATTATTTTAAATCGTCTGGAGACGGGAGAAAACAAGATGAATGTTGCCTTTCATTTAAAGATGTTGAACCCAAACTAGTGTTGTACAATAACAGTATGAAAAAATAACAGAAACTGATACAAAAATGCAAGATATGTCAATCTGGCATCTGTTGGGAAATTAAAGTTTAAAGGGTTTATCGAGATTAGAAACAAAAACTAAATTAAGGTGAACATACTGATCTGAAACAAATTCAAAATTTTGTATGCCACTTTATGCGATACAGTTATACGTTTGGTCTCTAAACAAATGAATTTGAATCTCGTTGACATCATGCATTCTGAAATTAGGATTTATTGCATTATCAAACCGATTTCAGAGGGTTTGATATTGTGGACTTTTGTTTTGTCAGCTGTACTCTAATATGGCAAATTTGGGTGCTACATCGATACGGGTTTCGTTTTTCTGAAGCTAATGTCAAGCGGTCACACAAGAGTTGCAGGTGTAGAAAGCAAATATATGTGTGTCTTGAAAGAGCTCTGTCCGAAAATCCACGAATATATAATCGTTTAACTGTATCAGGAAATCGACAGAGTTAAGTATAATGAGTGAAACCGGGCAAGAGTAAAGTCAAACCGTGCGTGTATTTTACTTGCCCTGAAAGAACAGATAAGAGTTTTCTGACGTAATTATGGAGACACTAGTGCTGGAAAACTGTTATTCTACTTTCCTTCATTTAAATGTTTACCAGTTATCGCTTTGTAAGTTCCATTTGCAATAGCTGTGTTTATATATTTTTCTTTGTGTTTTTCAGAATCTGTATATCATTGATTTATTACTTTTTCATCTAAAACTCCTAATTCTCTGCCAGTAGTTCTTCGCAAAGGGTCTGTCATTGACTTATTTCCTTTCATCAAACAGTAAAATCTTAGCTATTCAATTAACCTAAAAATTGCAAAAGGTGCTGAAGAGTTTTAAAAAATGAAAAACCTAACGATTACACGGGAGTTCATTTTGAATACATCATTTTTGTACGTGGAAGATCTACTTTTGTTTGAAAGGAATCAAGTAAATAGGATTTCAAAAATGTAGGGACAATAAGGCAATCATTTGTTAACATTGCATGTGAAGATGATGTTTTCTCTAGGTTAGGAGAAACGTTGGAGACTCTGTAAGACACAATAATAGCGTTTGTGCAAGACACAGAAGAAACACAACCCACATAACAACTGGAAACATCTGTTGTAAAAAAAGACAACCAATATAAGTTCCTAAGGACAACAAATACACAAATGTGCCGTTTGATCAACAAGTATGAGAATGATAAACTGTACTTGATGCTTAGCACACATGCAATAATTTTATTTTAAAATTCTGACTGTTTCGCCGATTTTTAAATTGAGGTGTTTAAAATGTATCAGTTGTATCCGTATGTATGTTGTAAAAAAGAAAAACAAACAAACAAAAAACAACCAATACAAGTTCCTAAGGTAAAAGAATACACAGATGTGCCGTTTGATCAACAAGTATGAAAATGATAAACTTAGCACATATGAACTGTTTTTAGTTAAAATTGTGACGGTGTCACGAATTTTTAATGGAGGTGTTTAAAATGTATCAGTTGCATAAAATACTTCTGAACTGTTTCCTTCTTGTTTGCTACAAGTGGAATCATGTTTGTTAGTTTGTAATGAGTGTTGTTGTAATCATAAAATAGTTTTGTGAAACGTTAGCCATTTTCCGGTTTCATACTTCAACATTCTAGTCACTAGGGCTCTGTAAAATCGTTCCATTACAGCTCCCTCTTTTGTCTGACGTATTCAATGTTTGTCTTTACAAGCAAATTCTTAAATTCCTTTTGTAAACTCTTTTCCTTCATCAAACTGTATCTTTTCAGGATTTTGCTATTTAAACATTTCTCTAAAACAACGGTGTCTGTCATCTTTCTTTTACTTTTTCCCATTTTCAGCCAAAGCAAATTTGTAGAAAACATATCACCGTCAAAGTATATTTACATTCATTTTTATCTTTCTCATATGCTTGCATAGCAAGAATATATACTAGTCATTTGAATGACTTATGTAAACTCTCCTGTAGAGGAATTAGTTTTCGCTTGCTGCTTATACAGTGTGCAAGTGGATTGTTCAGTTAAGCATTCCTTGAATTTGACGTATTTTATTTAATTTGAAATCGATGCATTGTATTTTACTTTTATCTTTCTTTATCAACTGCCACAACTCATTGGTAATTGTGTAAGCAGCATGACTCTCAAATATGCAGTGAATATGTATTCAATATTTTCTTTAACAATTATTGGAAACGAATGAAAAAAAAAATCCAGAGAATATATTATCCAGAGTTGTCATCTTATTTTTAGATTCAAGTAAAATTGTATATATATATATATATATATATGGCTGAATCTACAACATCTACTCCATACTCATCATCGGCTGTTTCTAATCGAACTTTGCTTCTTGAAATTTTGTTGTACTGTAACTTTAGCTGAATACAAATTTATGTATTTACGTATATCAAATAAATCAATATTACCCATTCAAACTGCTCTGTTTCAGTCATCTTTCCAACAGGGCTCATGTTACACATCTCGAAGTTATGATTGAAAATGATCCGGATGTTTGTATCTTTTCTTAAACAATGGAATATTTCTATTACTTATATTTATAAGTTGTCTTGTAATAATTAACACGTTTTATCTTCAGTTATTTATCGACACAACTAGTTTTTACCAGAGTTTAATTTCATCCAAAATCGTAAACAAATTGGCATTATCGATGATTCCGACATTGTTGGTTTCATTTTTAACTTGTTAACATTTTATAGCGTCTCTCTAAAAACCGTTAAATTAAATAGTATGTAGGTTGGTGGAATTATTTATGATGTGATAACATTTCATTTATTGTTTTATAGGTTTATTTTCAGCTTTACGCGGTGCTTGCGCATGCAGTCAAGGATCAGCAGGTGCCTTAACCACCATATCCTGTCAGTTCGTGTGTGTGTGTGTGTGTGTGTGTGTGTGTGTGTGTGTGTGTGCGTGCGCGAGTATGTGTGTGTGATTTGGATTTTAACCGTAGTTTTATAAAATTTTCAGTCACATCGCTATGATGTCTGCTGTGTGGCAGTATATAGTAATGTCTAGCACTGGTGCATCATGCCGAAAACATGTAGCATGATGTCCCACCCAGTCACATTATTCTGACACCAGGCCGACCAGTCCTAACATTAACATCTTAATGCTGAGTGCTTAGCGAGGCAGCTGTTTTGTATCATTTTTATAAGTCTTTGGTACGACTCGGCCGGGGTTCGAACTCGCGACCTCCCGCATCCGAGGCGGACGCTCTAGCCACTTAGACAGTGGCGTAAATCCATACTTTGGGTCCCCCTGCACAATTTTGCCCCATCCCTTTAATAAAACTTGAGATTTTCGGCCCTTCTTGAATACTGCTCCCCTCACGTTGCAGGGGCCGCATGGCGGTAGTTACACCCCTGGATCACTGCGTATTTGACAGGTGATTGAGCACTCAGTATAGTTAACCAAATTCTACTTTCAGTTTGAATACTAGTGTTTTTTTCCTTCTTTTGCGTGCATCTATCCAGGTCAATCCAGAATCAAACACAAATCTGTTCACTATGCAACATTTTGTTGACTGGCTCAAGTCCAGTATACATATTCGACCTCCAATCTGATTAATATCAAAACTTCGCTGTCCTACGTGAAGATCTGACTACGGTCGCTTAGGGGTCATATTCTAGTGACCTTTGAATTAGCCAATGGAAATGCAGCTTTAAAAAAAAATCTGAAAGTGAATCAGGTCGTTTGGTACACATTCACTGCTCAGTCTTCAAACGCGAAGGTATAAGATCATCTGATTGGCTGATAAAATTAGCACTTATGGTAATAACATAGTGTCACAGATTATGGCAAGAAATAAATTGGTTTCGCCTTAGAACGATTTGATAATTTTCGTCGTACATGCTTACAACGTTACCTAGGGTGGATAATTGCTTTTCTAGCTAAGCGACTGAACTAGCATGTATCTCGTCGTAGATCGCTTGCGGCGAGAGACACTAAAAGCACGGTATGCACGGGTATTTTACCCTTACTAAGACTCATTCTCCTGGAAATTTAAGACAAATTTCTATTCTAATTGACACAGTGGTCTTTTGGATCTTGTCAAGGCGTGTACGTTCTCCATTTTTGTTCTACAGCCATATGGGCTATGCGTGTGTGTATGCGGGTATATCAGGCTGTCGGTCTGGCCGTTTGTATGTATGTATGGGGATGGAAGCAGGTGTGACCATCAAGGCCATACAAGGACGGAACTGCTGATTTGTAAACTTGTGCGCATGGTGGATCAATGAAGGGTGTGTTTGGCCAATACAAGTGTGGGCCAACCCAAGAATCCAGGAGAACTGCGTGGTTTGACAATGGACACGTGAACCAGGTCAAAATGTTTCGTTTGCAAAGTTTTTACAAGTATTTATATGAGTCATACGTGGTTATGAATCGTATGGGCTGTACAAATGATTGAGAAACGAGTCGTATGTTTGGTACAATTGTTATATTGATTACAGTTGATCATATTTGTTTCAATGGATGATGTTTTGATCATATTTGTTTCAATGGATGATGTTTAAATTGAGTACAATTGAGTTACCATCATTTACATGAGATTATTTTGAACCTTACTTTCATTACGTGAGATCATGTGAATCTTATTTTCATTACATGAGAACATATGAATCTTACTTTCATTACATGAGATTATATGAATCTTACCTTCATTTCTGAATATATTCAATCACATTTTTGTTTTCCCATTTATGAATGTTTATGTAAAGTAATTTAATGAGTCGTATGTTTAGAGCGTGAAAGAATCACACTGTGTGTTGTAGAGGATATACTTATTTTTATTAATTCATTTCATAAACTTCCATCTTTCATCACATTGTGTTGTGTTGTCATTTAATCCAAGCATCCGTTCAGGTCAAATCCTGTTGCACATAGGTTACCAGAACATGACCGCTAAGCGGTCGCTGTCAGATCTTTGTATATAACAGTGGAGATCTGATTTTAATCAGATTGATTCGACCTCATGCATGTGTGAACTTAACACCCCTCTTCCGACACTCGTAATCTTATTGTTCCCACTATTAAAATAAAGCCATACATAGAACGTTCTTTTGCGTAAGAGGGCCCAGTTACGTGGAACGAAATGCCCATTGATTTTAAACACAAGGACACTGTAATCTCATTCAAGACTGCTCTTACAACTCACATGCTTCGACTGAAAGAACAGACTTAAAAATTTTATGTTTATTTTCTTAATGTTATTGTCAGCATTTTTTTATTTTGTAATTTTATTATGCTTGTGTTTCTAATCTTGTCTTTGTATATGTTTTTATGTGCTGTTTAATATTATAAACCGCTTAGAGCTTTTAATGATTAGGCGCTGTACTGAGTCCACATTCTTCTTCTTCTTCTTCTTCTTCTTCTTCTTATTATTATTATTATTATTATTATAAACCTCGACGCAAGGAAGCGTCCATTTCGACAATATGACATCGTTATAGGAAAGTGACGCCATGCAAGTTTTCCAATGTAATAGCATTGTTGCACTATGGATTCAAGTCACTGCACCTCGATTAATATTCATGATAATTTAATGAAATGAACTGCATTATATTCAGTAAAGATTGTTCTTTTCGAAGGGTACAACATTTGAAAATATCATTTTATTCCAGAGAGAATGTTTTTGGTTTTTTAATGTTTGCATGATCTCTATTAACAAACAAATTCTTTCCATACGATTATGAAATGAAAAAAAAATGCATTTTTGCTCTAATCTATAGGACACTTTTATTAACTTTGAACCACCGTCATCCACCAGCCCCATTTGATGTTGATATTTTAATAGATGTAAATTGGTCTGATGATGACCATATCTGAGGTCTCAGTTCGACACTCGTTGTCTCTATGTGCAAAAGTTGAAGGTCACTTGTCTATGGCCTTGGATTTTCTTCGAGTATTCCAGTTTTGATGACTTCGCAATCCACTCAGTCCGGTTTTGATGACTTCGCAGTCCACTCAGTTGTACAGAATACACCTTCCATGTAGCGCAATACTGATTGTTGGAATTTGTAAATGTGTAAAAATATCAGGAAACGGGAATTGTAAATATTTTTTTATGATAAATACTGCAGAATATATTCGCCTAAAGAATATAACACTTTTATTGTATTCAACAAAATATCTGTAGTATATGGAATATGAAGTAGATGAAATTACTCTTTGCATCCATTTTTCCTTCCATTATGATGCTAAATTTCTTCTGGACTACTCGAACATTCAGAAACACATCCTTGGCATACCTGGAATTTAAGGGGATAATACTTTATTGTCTACATATTATTTTAATAAAAACAAGTTTTAATTATGTTTTTAATGAAAGAATCTCATTAGTAAAGCTACTTCTTGCTCAAGAATATGATTCCATACGTCCACAGATTTCACGATGATTTCAAAGCTCATGAAATGCGTGTTGCAATTCATCATTGTCTTGCTATCCCTGGAGATGATGTAGTTATGACTCGTATTGTGTGTATTGACTCGTATTGTGTGGCTATCCCTGGACCTGACGTAGTTATGGCTTGTGTTGTTTTGTCATTTTGTCTCAAGTTTTGAATGAATTATGACCCTTAATCTGTCCTCTACATGCAAGCACTTTTGCGTAACCATTGTGGCTCAGAATTAATTGGAAATGCCAATACAGATCATTAGAAAGAAATGTTATTAGCCGTCGTTGTCGGAAATAAATTCCAAATAATGAAGCTTTACTTCACAATAAATTCTCTTCCGAAATACCAAACTTTACCCGTAGGCGTCAGTACATAATGCGTCTTAAGGTGTTATCATCGTTTTGCGCATTAGCAAGATATGATGTATGAAGACGTTGAGAATTATCTTACAGTACTATTGACAAAGCCCAGATACTTAAACCTAACATTTAACTGGCATTATTATTAACACAGTATTATGATAAACATAATTCGGTAATCTTGGTGGGGAAGCATTTGAAGATTATTGGATTCTCCACCTAGAGACACCAAAGTTAAAAATGTCTGTGGCTATTGCTGGGATCATTGTGCTAATGTGCGCATTTGAATTAAAGAAATTCTTTGTACCTGATTTTAATTTATTTGCCATTCTTCTGAACAGCTATGAGACATCCGGTGGAAAAACGAGGACAATATGGAATTCTTTTTTAAACAATGAAGCTGTGTTTCATTTTGCAACTCACCGATTTCAAGTTAAATTATCTTTTATTCTCAAGACTTTAAATTCTTGATAATTCTATAAAATACATGAGCATTATAAACTCATGATATCAATGTACTGTCAAATCAGGATGTCACTGTACTGTCAAACCAGGATATCAATTTAATCTTCGTAAGCTGAGATTTTATTGACAGCCGACTAACCTGTAAATAAGGAATTTGGATAAAGAAAGGTAAATCAATTCTCCAGTAAAAATTATTTCAAAACTTGGTGTCAAAATTGTGGAACATTTGCGTCAAAAGCTATCTAATCGGTTAATTTACTGCATGCTAGAATTCTTCAGAAGATTTACACAGTAGAATTCTGATTGAATAATGGCTGCTTTCCATTATTGCTAACACAGTAGAATTCTGATTCAATAATGGCTGCTTTCGATTATTGCTAACACAGTAGAATTCTGACTGAATAATGGCTGCCTTCCATTATTGCTAACACAGTAGAATTCTGATTGAATGATGGCTGCTTTCCATTATTGCTAACACAGTACAATTCTGACTGAATAATGGCTGCCTTCCATTATTGCTAACACAGTAGAATTCTGATTGAATAATGGCTGCTTTCCATTATTGCTAACACAGTAGAATTCTGACTGAATAATGGCTGCTTTCCATTATTGCTAACACAGTGGAATTCTGACTGAATAATGGCTTCTTTTCGTTATTGCTTGCACAGTAGAATACTGATTGAATAATAGCTGCTTTTCGTTATTGCTCACACATCATATGATCCATCGTAAATAAATATGCCCGTAAGAAACAGGAGCCGCAGACTGTTCACGAAGACATAACACGTTTATCACAGAGCTGGTACACTTACATTGTCTAGTTTAATATTTTTTATATGTCAAATTCTTAACATATCACTTTAAATGAATTTGATTGGTCCAAAGAAGCGCATACAAATAGTAATAGTATTATTTGTTTGAATTCAATTGCTACGAAATATTAATTTTTCATTGCAATGTGACACTTGTGGTTCTTCATAAGATAGTAATTTATACTGATATTAGAATGGATCATATATTTTGTAATCCGTGTCCTAATGGTTCAAATAATCGTCAATATAATTGTTTTTGTACTAAACAAACACATATTGAAGTTTCAGTCTGCTAATAACTTTGAGAAAAAATGATATTTTTGAGGTCATAAAAATATGTCTCCCCTTGAAATGATATAATTAAAGCTGTGTTGGTATGTCCACGACAATCAACCAGAAAATATAAAAGATGACACAAAACGCTCTCCAGGTGTACGCCGACTTAGTTGATCAAACTCGGTCGATTAGCTTTTTCCAATTTTCCCCTCTCTTCCACCAAACTTAGAGTGAGGCTTCCTCGGCCTGTTTGCCAACCTTGATGACTAACTTCCTGCGACTAGGTCATTTAATTCCAATGACTCCCATGACACGAGAAAACGTCGGTGCTTCAAAGCTACAGCATCCTATTTGAACCGGTTGATTCCAGGTAACCATCCATTCTACTGGTACTCGTGGATGAGGGCTGATACTGGGCTAATTTCCCCTCTTGGGCTTCAGTCTTTTGACTTTGTGTCTCACCACTTCTCACAAGGCTGATGAAATCTGGATCGCTTGTCACTTTATGTTTCTTTCTCCTGGCTATATCCATACTGGCAGAAAACTCAGCAAGTACTTGGTCATGGCGCCAACGACAACGACCGTCTGTCAGAGCTACATTGCAGGACGACAGCACGTGCTCTAAATTTGCAAGTCTGTCATAAAGTGTACAGTCTGCATCATCAATTAGTCAGCATGTCTTTGGATCTTTGGGTATAGGGAGAAATTTCCTCTGCATTCTCTCTCTCTCTCTCTCTCTCTCTCTCTCTCTCTCTCTCTCTCTCTCTCCTATAAATCTCCTATAAATAAGAAAAAATAAAAAAAGCCGAAAACGAAGAACAAACCCAGCATTTGAGGATTTCTGTACCAAGGTACAATATTTGTTTATATTACTGAAATTACTTTATAACCAGGCAGGATAAAACTGTCAAAATTGAATTTTACCGTTGAGCTATGAAATTATCATCGTCATGATGTAATGGCCAGACAAAAGAAAAACTACTGCAAAATAAGGTTTACTAATATGGTTTCGTAGGGATATTAAAATGTATTATACATCTCAAATAAGATCAATGATTTTATACGCGGGTGTATGTTCGTGACTTAGGATAAAAAATCGAATAATTATAAAGAAAAGAAAAACTAAACATTTTAACAAACCTTCATGGAACAAACTTGTAGCTCAAGTTCTTTTCCCTAAATGGTTGCTAAAAATTCCCTTTATTCCAGTATTCTAATATACGCCGTATCCTTGAAATACGACTGGCGTATACATTTTTCTTTACAAGGAAACCCTGCAAGCTTCTTTAATAAAAACCTGATACCCCCTGAGACATATTACAAAATGCATTGATTCTTTCAATGTGGCTGATTCTGAGAAACTCCATATAAAGTAATGCTTCCTTAAAGCACAAACCAACTATAGATTTACTTGTCGCTACTCAGCATATTTTGTAGCAAAGGATATCTTTGCAACTAGAAGAACAAGAAGTAAAATGTTCAGAAAAAAGAAAAGACGCCTTCGACCTTCCTTAAACCAATATTTAGTCTCAGATGTAACATAACTCTTTAGCTTTATTCCAGTATTAAGGTATAATATACAAATTCCAATTTTAGGTGGGTGCCTGTACAAAGGTCATGAAAACAGAACACACGAATGATAATGCTAGCCTCTTTGTACGAAAGGCTAATTCAATTACGTTTTGTTCTGTGACAAATATTAGATCGTTTCCTCTAATGCGATTAATTCCTCAACTTTCAGCTGAATGAAACTCTTTTAAAAATTAAAATGACAAGAATTAATTATTATTCTATTATTATTATTTATCGCCTGTACCTCTGCAGATAGTCCTAATATTTTCTTGATTTTCAGATGCGAGACATATTTATTGAAAATCTAAATTGATATTAAACTGGGTATTTTTAATGAGACGGTGACAACAATAACGCCACACAGCACCTTACTGATGCCAAGATTTGACAACGATTGTTGGGCACTGAGTTCTGTATTCGAAACCGTTCAGATTTGTAGCAGGCGGTGAGTTCCTTAGTGTCATTTTTGATTATATTAGTTTAATTAAAGCATATATATCTATGGACTGAACATATAATGAATTACAGGAATTTTCAGAGTATAAGCAAAACTTCACATATGGAAAAATGTCCAATGTTAAATAAAGCATAGATTCCTCAGAACAATGACTTGGTCGTATATCTAGGATTTATTTATGGTATGTAACTTGCTTAACACTTTAAACACTTTAATATAAAATCTCAACGTTTATTCTAGCTCCCTTGTTGCCACCATAGAGTGACGCGTGTACCTCACTCTGACGTGTGTACCTCACTCTGACGCGTGTACCTCACTCTTACTCTGTTAGAAAGTACAACTATTTCGCGCTGTTCTTAGAAGAAAATCCTACTAAAGGTTTCCTTAATGAAAAGGAGGCAAAGATCGAGACCTGAGCACATATACCCTTTCAGACTGGACTTTGCTTATTACAACTTAAAACTGGAATAAAGTACATAATTATTTTACATCAGGGACTAAAAGTTATTTTAGGGAAAGTTCAAGACATTTGTTTTTTCTCCTAAACACTCTGCATCAAGTTGTAAAAATATCCTTTGCTACAAAATATGCCGAACAGCGAGAAGAAAATATATCCTAGGTTTGTGATTTATAACAGGCAACACTCTACATATGGAATTTCTCAGAAGTAGCCAGTTTAGTTGAAAGCAATCGATGTATCGTGTGATATATCTCAAGCAGGCACAGAGGGGATGGTTAGTACACAAAAGGCTAGATATGACGTAGTCAGAACTATAGATAGCAAAAATAGACAAAGTCATGTTCGTTTTATTAAAGTTTATCAATTTATAGGCGACTAAAGCTGGAGGTGGGTCTATCTAAATTGAGACCATAATGTAAATTTATAAGAATATGAGAAAATGAAATTACAGGCACTGATTTCACGAATAAAAATGACCTCATAGCAATTACATAATTCAACAGAACTAGAGTTTCAGCTTTGATCTGATAATTTATTCTCTTGTTGAAAGCTGGGTTGTATTTAATGGAAACGTCCAACGGGCAAAATTTATATATTTAAAAGATATTTTCATTTAATATTAATGAATTGTATATGTAACTCGGAAAGTGAGAGGAATGTTGTCAATTGTTTCTTCAGAGACTTTTGAAAATTAAGGAACGCAGAGACTTTTGAAATTTAAGTAACGTATATAAAATTTTGACATTGGTACTTTTATTTAATTTCTGTTCATTTTTCTAGTTTTTTATGTTTTTAAAAATTTATAGCATGTACTGAAACTATTTTATGCTAGACCCAGAATTTTCCAATGGCAATGTTAATGAAAATTTTATCGGTTCTCCAGAGGAATTAGCTTTACAGTGAATTGATAATATAAAAATGATGTTGTATTAAAAAAAATCTCTCACGGGCTGTACAAATAAGTAGATATTAAACAAGTGAGTGTGCATCCACCAGAATTTCTAAGCTGTCAAAGCTTAAAAAAAGAAAAGCCTAATGCCGACGCTGATAACAAAAATAAAAATGCCTCGATTAAAAACAAAACAGAAAAGAAAATTATTAAAAAAAACAAAATAACAAAATACAGAGGACACAGATTGACCTACGAAGAACACAACTGCGGCACCCAAGAGTCTCATTACCTAGCAAATAATATAAATTCCTTGTGAGTCTGGTGTTGACAGTCCATGTTTCTCCTATGTTCAAGGAGCTCAAGACTATAATCATTGCCAACTGGAAGGTTCTTAAACGCGCAAATTATTCTGTCTAATCACTCAATGACCACACATCACGAAACTCTTATAATATCACACTTTCATGGTTTATCTTGTTTCACATTTGCATGATTCCTAAAAAAAAATGCCTTTCCAAGCAGAAGTTTAGTACATCACGCCATGCAATACAACACACGACTCAAGGACCAAATACAAAGAATTATTCCTCTCTCTGATTGCTAAACACATATACCCAAAAATATTCAAATAATTCCCCATGTCAAGAAATCAGTATGTGTCCATTTCACGAAACTCACCATTGCTGTCATAAAATATCGTGAATACTGTTCATCGTGAAGTCTCTTCCTAAAATTGGCTAATTAATCGGCTTGAAAAATACCTTTCCAACACCGACTCCCCGTATTCAACAAATAATCACTTAATAATAACAAAGCTATAAACGGAGACAAACTCAGTCATCACATACCTTAGGTTGTTACAGTAATATAAAATGGGAACATCTGTTGCAAACAAGTTTCGACGATTTGTCTTGATGAGCACGAGGTTTACGACATGGCTGCAAGATATTGCATTACCTATTCAAACACATTAAGGAATATAAGAGGTTTTACGTCACATTCTTATGCACGAGCTATATGACGTGACTTTACGGCAGCACTAAAGGAGAACGTCAACGAAATAATATCTATAATCTTCAGTTTCACAAGACGTAGATAAGAAAGTGTGCGTCTTGCTCTTTTACTGCCTTTATCGTGATACCGCCAGGAAATACATTTACTTTTTTGCGGGGATCATAGTAAAATCAAGCGGTTCATGTTGTTGGGAGAAGAAAGGTGTTTGCCGAAGAGCTTCATGCCGTTGCGAGGACAAAGGTGTTTGCTGGCATAAAGCGTACGAGAAGCTGGTCATTTTCCAACATGTCTTTGCATGCGCCCAACATCTTTCCACCGACTTTTCTGCTTCCATCGCACGCCATTTTACTTCTTGCGGAGTAAACGTTTTTGGAAAAAGTTTGGTAACAGAATAATGATGGATTTAGGGAGAGTTAAAAATTTGGTTTACAGTACTGTATTTCACACTTGCATCATTTGTTTAATTATTTGGTACCTAAAAACTTCTTTCCCCATTTTGAAAAATTCCTGTGGTTACTTGAAAGAGAAAATTATATATCAAAGTGGCGAATTTTTAGACTCGAATGGTAGTAGATCACTTTGGAACCAGACAAATGCGGATGCGTGAGGTCACGGGTTCGAAACCCAGCCGAGCAATACCAAAGACTTATGAAAATGGTGCTAGCAGCTGCCTCGATTAGCGCTCAGCATTAAGAGGTTCGTGTTAGGACTGGTCGGCCTGGTGTCAGGATAATGTGACTGGGCGGAACATGATGCTCCATGTCTGCGGCATGATGCCCCAGTGCTAGACATCACTATAAATTACCACAATGCAGACATTGTAGCGATATGACTGAAAAATTGTTAAAGCTACGTTAAAAATCCAAATCACACACACACACAGACACACACACAAATGCAGTGGCTGAGTAACATTCCTTCTTTTTATCAATCGTGTGTATATATATATATA
>JAECUM010094633.1:0-25743 GCA_016617855.1 Megalonaias nervosa | reverse complement strand
GGTAATTAAGACGGTAATTTTGTCCTTAAAGTTCAACATTTGTAATGAATTTTACGACGCTGAGTTAAGGATAAATGTTGGAATTTTACTTCTGTGTGAGTTGTGATAGTTTCAAAACAAAATGCAATCTTCAATGTTAATTTTATCCCTTGTCAGCCCTAATGAAATGCAAAATTAAAGTGCATGTCAACGCTTCAAAAAGACCAATTTCGCTCCTATTATATCGAAGCATTAAATTGCGCTGCATATTTCACGTGCACCACGTGCTTTTGGAGATAAAAGCAGGAGATCTGCTGTTCAAACCCTAATTGTTTCAAATTAGTCATTGTAAACAAGCCAATCAAAGAGGATATGCCATGTTTCTGGTCGCATAATTTGCAATAATGTTGTCGAACGACATCGAGAGTTGTCGAAATGCACGAGCGTTGCCTCAGGGGATGGGTGAGCTTCCCTAGTTTATTTACATCTGCAGATCTAGTCATTCTTCGATCCACTAATAACATGTAATAACAACATGACAACGTTCTTCATTCTAAATCAATGAGAAAATTTGTAGAACAAAGGTGAACACAGAAAGATCTCAAAATACCTTTCACAAAAATCGATATGCTCTGTTTGGCTGCTGATTTTGTATATTCTTGTGTGCCATTTTATCGATCAAATATTGCTTTATTGATAGATTCTATACTAAATGCATTTCCTTTATATCAGTATCTTTTTGTCTCAAACAACCATCTGTAATACTTCCTTCCATACCAGGATTTTGCGGCATCAACATCCTATTTACGTCTGTGACATTCTCTAAGTAACGTTTAATTCACTTCAAGGCTTCCTGCTGTACCGTTGAACAATGCTCTCTCTCTCTCTCTCTCTCTCTCTCTCTCTCTCTCTCTCTCTGTTGCTTGTTGTGCTTTTCATGGACCACTTTATTCATTGTGCCAGTAGACTTTCATGGTTCATTGCATATGACCTGTGCCGGGTGGATTTCTGTAATGTGATCGATCTGACTAGAAGTTAAAGCGGTTTAGAATGAGTTGGATGTCCAATCTGACTGCTGTGCATGATTTATGGTTATGTCAGTCTTGTAAAATTGTATTTTTGTGTAGAAGTTTTGTATGTGGATGTACAGAAGTAATGTATACCCCATCTTGTCAATGATGAAGCTGTGTACATAACAATGACGTCCAATTTTTTGTTACACAATCACTTTAAATGCTTCATGTAGCGCTAAACTGTACATAAGAGCATCCATGGAAAGCGTTAAAAGGAATAAGGTATGGATATTGCATTTATATATATATATATATATATATATATATATATATATATATATATATATATATATATATATATATATATATATATATATAGCTGTGTGTGCAGCCATTTTAAGAATATGCTGAATGAAAATTCCTTTATTAAAATGTTTTATGTAACAAGACTCTTTCACAAACACAGACACCTGTACGCAGACACACACACACACACACACACACACGTAAATCGTATATATTACCTTGATTTTGGGGAGGGGATTGGGGTGTCCATGCTGTCTTTCCGTAGGACGGATCTACAAGAAAATCAGAATAAGTTATAAAATATTTCACGTCTGCCATATTATTTCTAAAGGATTTGTATTCTTGTTTGATCACAAAGCCTCCCTCATCCTTTTCCTCACCTAGCATAATTTCGTGAGAAATAGATGTTAACACACACACACACACACACACACACACACACACACACACACACACACACACACACACACACACACACACACACACACACACACACACACACGCACGCACGGAGCGAAGCGTGTTTCGTTGAAACATTTTCGTCTCAGGTTAAGGTCTTACAATTTATCTTGCGATAGTAAATGAGTACCTTGGAAAATCATTCATAGTCTTAAGTAAGCAAACAAGCAAACAAAACAACAATGAATAAATGAACGAACGAACGAACGAACGAACGAACGAATGAATAAATGAATGAATGAATGAATGAATGAATGAATTAACTAATTAATAAAAAAGAGAATCCGTTAAAAAAAAATAGAGTTGGTAGGAATTACTAAACTGAGTAGAAATATATCTACTTGATCCATTTTAAGTTAGAAAACCAGAAAAGTGAAAGAAATGTTGCCAATAAAGTCAATAATCCAAGTTGTTCGTATGCAACTTTGGTGACGTTATGGACGCAGTGCTTTAGATAATTAAATATTATTTTATTTGGCAAATAAATCTGATGCTAAACTTACACCTTTTCTTCAGCGCTTCTTGGTTTGTTTTAAGTGACAGTTCCGTATTATCCCAGTTTTTGTAGTTAACTAGTTTGCTGACTGTCTTGGAAAGGAATGGGTTTATTATATGTTTTACAACGGAAAAAGATTTCGAAAATAATAAAGAAAATAAAAAAGCAAAGATATAAGTACACAAAGTTCTTATGGCTAGCTATTAAAAAAACCCAAAGAAATAAAAACACAAATACCCATAATGTGGCTTTGAGCTAACTAAAATATATAATCTTTAGAAGAAAAAAACAACATTCCGCCAATAAGTTCGGTATTTAACATTAAAATAAGGGCGGTCATTTTATTTTATTATATGCGCACATAAAATTGAATTAACTCATTAATTAAAACTTGTGACTAATATTACATTTTATTCAAACCAGGCATCATTTTCAGAGTAAATTAGACAGTTTATTGAGAAAAATCGCCCTGGAAGGATTTCGGAACCTTTCAGTGATAGACATGGATATGTCATAATATCCAGTTTAGTAGTAAATAATAAAATAATACCATCGATTTTCTCTACAAAAGAATTCAAGCTTTGCAATTTTTCCAATCAACATATATGTTTTAATATATTATATTTAAAATTTGTTTGTTTTTTTTATATTTAAAAACAAATCATAAACAAAACAGTCGTCACCATCGTATATATTCAAAATGTTCATCCATTGTTCGAATACTTCATCGTAAGAAACGGTTAGAGATCTCAAAATCTGAGTGAATCAAACATTATGAATATCTAAAATCCTCTTTATTTTCGTTCATTTCCTTTGAGAAAATATTTTCCTCAAACCAAATTAAAAATTAAACCATTCTCAAAGGGAATATTATAACAATAATTAAATAATTTAAAAATAAAGAATGACAGGGAGCCATATTATATTCATCTCTTTAAAAATTAGTAAATGTAACAGGACAAGATCTTTGTTAAGTGAAAACGAATATTTCAGTCCACAGTTACTATTTAGAGAAGTACTCTTTAGAAAATATGAACTGGAGTTATTTTCACCCGGATTTTCAAATTTGTGATCAGTAACAGATACGTACTTTGCGTGCGTGAGGTACAGGTAGAAGGTAAGGTAGAGGATGAAGGTTTATTAGAGGCTTCAAAGGAGTGAAAGAGAAATAGAATCTCAGAGAAAAAGTAAAATTAGAATTTCGGGGGAGGGGGTAATAAATCCGTTAAGTTCATCTGCTTCTCATAGTTATTGAGTTATTAACTTCTATTTGTTTGTCCTGCTAACCATGTTAGTCAGTTAATCATATTTAATGAGTAATTAATCTCGTCAACGGATTAAGGATAGTGAGTATTTTACACTTAAAAAATAACCGTGTTATCAACAATGAAGAAAACACCATATACGTTTAAATACTTATAAATTAAGCATAAAAAATATTTAAAAAACACTGTATACTAGTATACAGTATGCATGTGAACTATCCTAGAAAAATCTTTTTTTTGATGTTAAAGATTCAAGATACATGGTTACAATTATATACATACATACATACATACATACATACATACATACATACATACATATACCTATATATGTCGTAGTTACCTGATATCAAGTGTATTCTTTCTTCATCAATATATGTATATATGTATATATGTAATCGAACCCATATAAAATAGATATGACATATTTTGCAAATTGCAGTAGACAAATTTTGCCTTATCGTATAACTAAGACATCTATCTGTTAATTCCTTTTTGAAAAGCTTGATCTCGGTCGAACAAACACATTTGTTCAGAAGTTATGTGGAATTTGTGTTGCGATCATATTGAGAAAAAAGATAAGTTATTATCGTGTAAATATGAATCTTGTATTTAACAATGAAATCCCATATTTTGAAACACTTCCTTGCAGATCAAGCTAAATTCAATTTTTAACGAAATCTCATACCTTGAGACACTAACGTGCCTTTCAGTTTAAATCTTGTACGAAATCCCATATTTTGAAATATGCCTTGCTGATTATGTTAAATTCAATTTTGAACGAAATCCCATATCTAAAAACACTACCGTGCTTATAAATTTAAATTCATTATTTAATTAGAAAAATTTCTCAAAAAGTTCAGGATGTAACCTTAAAACATACGTATTTGAATGGATTTTTTAAAGATTTTTTTATCTTCATTGTACACGTTTATAATTATCTAACCCAACATCTATCATATCCCTTCCGAAGAATGGAAATGGGGTGTGTGGGGTGGAGGTGTGTGTGTGTGTGTGTGTGTGGAGATAGGTGAACGGAATAACAATATATTATTGGAAGGAAAATATCGCTAACACAGAGCCCTGCAAAAGTGATTTGCAAAAAAGAGACAGACTGACAGGCAGAGACGGTGTTTGTGCGTATGTGTGTCCGTATGTGGCTTCTTCACACATATTTTCCCAACAACAAAACGGTAGCTGAGTTGTTTGATAGCGAATGTTTTAGGTTTTAGTCTAGTGGAAGAAAAAACATTCTTTAATTTCTCACGAGAACGAAATTGAAAATTATTAACATACACACATACACGAAATCTCTCTCTCTCTCTCTCTCTCTCTCTCTCTCTCTCTCTCTCTCTCTCTCTCTCTCTCTCTCTCTATATATATATATATATATAAATCTCATATGAATGATTAGAAGGGAGCAGGCTGACAAGTTATATGTTTAATGAAGTGTGTAACCCCCAAGAAACGTCATCGTCGGCAAAGGTCTTCCAGCGTCCGATGGAATGTCATATAACCCGTTCGTAGTGTATCAACCAATATAACAAAAATATAGTTACGGTATCATAAGATTCTCCTCAAATAAAGGGATACTCATATGTACAAAACCCTTGTTTTATTTTCGCACTATTCGCAGTTTGTAATTATTCGGACTCCATTCTTGATACCTATACTTACAGAGAATGAAAATGTAAAAACATAAGACTTACATGTATTCAATTGCAAACGTACAAGTTGTGACGATTCAGCTAATTGGCATTATTATCCTTTTTTTTAGTCAAACTTTACAAACGTATTGAAAGTAAACATTGCGTTCGATCCAATCACGAGACATAATGCAAAGCTAAGTAGATTTGATTCTAATAAAACATATGTAATGTGGATGAAAGAAAGATACTCATGACAATGAAAATGCATTGGTACCCGTCCAGTGAACCCTTTATAATGAAACAGCTTGATAACTAAACTCTGATTAAACACTCCCAAATAGAACTAGTGTTTACAGTCTCGATATAATGTTGAAACTTGGCTTGTATGTGGAAATGCAAATAATAAAAAAATCCCAAATGTTTTCCAATTCTGACCTTGTCTCAGCCAAGTTATATAAGATTATACTTTTTTTTAATCTTAGCATAATTTAAACTTTACTGGCTCAGTTTTTTACTATGCGAACTAATGAAAAATAAAAATAAACAACAACATACATACAATTGGAATAGCATTAGTACATTAATTTTCATCTCAGTCATATCAGGAGATATTTCTTTTTATCCAAAAGAACCTCAGATCTCAGATACATTTTATTTTCTTAAAACAAAATTGTAAAATATTCTCTGTCAAATTCATTCTTAATATTAACTCTTATTAAAGTTTTCACTATTTAATTTGCCGATAAGTGTTTTTGTATAACAAACGTATTCAATAATTTTGCTGAAGCTGTTTAATACAGTAAACATGCAAGTAGCTGTGACGAGAACAATGCAAAATTTTTCTGTTCTATCATTTGCATTTTTCAGTTTATAGAGATTGCAACAATCAACATTTTAACGCTTATGTTTGAGAAAAAAATTTAAGTTTGAAAAAATTGCGCCTCATCCTTTTGACTAGTTTATGGAACATAACTTCAACTGCCTCTAGTCAAATACATTACCACATAGTTTCAAGAAAGTGAAAGTGTATTTATTAATATGTTCGTACCGACTTATTGGGTTTTTTTTCTATTCGCATAGCTCGAGTTTTCTTTTCTTTATAATGTCTATACAAATATATATTATATTTTATAAATTATTTTCAAAGCTTGTTTTAGTTATGTTAATCTATATAAGAATAAAATATATCAGTCTGAAATAAGAGTTAAATTCCATTCCTATACTACACTCCTGTAGGAATGACTAATTTTGTCTTTTTAATACTTAGTTTCTACTTTTCCGCGATATAATGATAGATACGCTAAAGAAAAAGAAAATGTTTTAATATTCAGAATAGATGTCTTAAAATAGCATGAAAGGAAAAAAAATATTGTCATATAATAATAGTCACACCAATTATTATTTAAAAATTGCTTTGACGTGAATATCCCTTTAGTGTTGAAGATACTTGCCTGGAAACATCATCCCCGAAAAGCTTGGGAAACTACAGGTTCGATAATAATCTTGTTGTTTGAGGCCCTGCATAATACCGGAAATCCTGAAACATGCGGAACACCAACTTTTGAAGCCTCTTTCCAAAATTACTAATCTGATATTTCTCCTTTTTTCCGCCCCAGTGTTTTTCGAGTGCCTTGTCTATATGTATCTACAATTATTCCAACTCGGAGCAAATTTCCGATCTGCAAAGATCGCAATTTCCCGTGTAATTCCGTTCCACAGCCGGTTACAAGGGAGACGGACGAATTGGGAAGGAAATGTTGATACGGAGATTTTAAAACAAGTTCCGCATCAGCCCACAATGAATGTGTACATAATATCTATCGATTTATTTGATTCATATTTATACACAAACCCTCCTCCGATACAGACTCCAGTCTCCGTTATTCTAGACAACCATTCGTCTTTCAGCTTGCAGAACCGCGTATATTGATTGGTTCGTTATCCGACCATTTGTACTCCATCCAGAAGTAAAAGAGCCGGCGACATATTCAAGATGTCATCAAAATACGTGCACGTGCGCGCGTGTTTACATGCGAACTTCATTGATCTTTACTGCCTGTATTGTTCGGAGACAAGATTTGATTATTTGGGAATGCAAAGGTGATTATTGTGAATTCCGACATTACTGTCATATAGTTCCCTGGCGTATTTGTGCTTGATCAATTTGCGGACATTTATGTGTTAATTTGTGCAAGCAATGCTATTTTTGCTGTCGACGAGGCATACTAAGTTGTGAGCCAAATAGTATCTACTGTGCGAAATTTCACACCAACATAAAATTTACTTATGTAAAGAATACAGTTGCCTGAGTAAGACCAAAGGCAAACTGTAGTTTGTTTTGCAAATATTTATCCTCCAGGCAGAAACAAGCAGACTGGCAAAGCGGAATTGAGTAACACCGAAGTTAATTACACACTGATATATTTATTGTGTATTGCTTTGTGGTCTATGTTACTTGTTCAAATAAAAAGTTAATTCATTAATAGTTACAAATGATCCAGTGACCGAATTTGAAAGGAAAAACTAAAATAAACAGTATCCATAATTAGGGTGATTTGTTCGGCTTTTTGCTACTCAAAAAGCGCAAATAAATAGGATTTTTTTTTAAAGTGAGTATAAATCAAATATCACCTCTAACGAGGTATAAAATACCCTTTCTAGCATTGTCTATTTTAAACGGCATAACCCACTTTTAAATGGCTTTATTTTAAAGCAATAAGCATGTTTATGCGTCCCTTTCGATGAACTTTGCTATTTAAAACGACAAGACTGTTGCCGCTTAAAGGAAAAGTCCATGAAGTTTTCTGACTTTATTATTTGATAGATATTAGCTTCATAAATACAAAAAAGGTAAATTAAGTTCGGGAAACCCGATGCTTATGGACACAAAAAATAACTCAAACTTTTGAAAATCGTACGTAATTACCGTGCGTTTGGCATCGTCATATTGCATTTGAACGACATGGAAGCATCAGAGGATCTCCAAATGGTTCGTTGCGTCGCGAGGACGGTTTGTGTTAACTGTACTGCTGAATAATAAATGCTGAGAGAAATATTTTCATAAAATCATCAATTTAACCTCACAAAATCTCGAGTTTTGTCTGTACTTTTAAATCGACTTTGCCTCTTTATTTTTCGACCACGAGAACTTTACGATGGAATTTTCAACTTTCAACCCAAAATTAGCAAAAGACGATGCCATTTAAGCATTAACACGTGACAGGTCTTAAAAGGTAGTAAACAGTTTGTAATGTTCGACATGGAAGTACTGAAATGAAGAGTTTCAAGTACGTAGAACATCTAGCTTTCTCAACAAAGAGACCTTGTCAACCCACAACAGCCTCTAATAGCTGTCGACAATGACAACCACGATGTAGTAATTTTAAGCGATTAATTTCGTAGAAAAACATAATAAAATCCGTTCTGGTGTGAATATTGTATCACACTAGACTCCTTAACGCTGTATTTAATAAATAAAATGCAACATGGACTTTTCATTAAAGTTGATCGAATGCACACATTGAACCGTTATTTCTCATCTTTGCTCAAATTATATTGAAATCAAGGCGATGATGATTTCGAAGGGAACGATGATGTGTGAGCAATTGATGTGATTATGTTTAAACAAAAACGGCAACTATATTTGTTGACTTTTATATCGATGAACCTATGCTTACGTTTACCTTTGCACAAAGAAATTCAGACAAATACACACAATTTCCTTAACATATAAATTCTACAGTATTATTCTCTGAATACGCAATGACATTCTACCTAATTGCGGCAGTTACATAAATGAGGTACGCACACGACCAATAATGGTACATGCAAGTTACAACATCAAACGTATAGCGTACACATGCACACGCAATCATATAAAATAGACAAAATACTTTTAATCATATAAAATCATAGCAAAATTTGAAATACTGATCTCATTGTAATTTTGTGCAGATTCACGTTGTTCAAATAATAAACCATTTTGGTTAGTATTGGTTATTATTTACTATTTGTGTAAGAAATTATTTACTTAGCCTTATTTAAGCTTTTAATTACTTTCCCATATGAGAATAAGTATAACTGTAGCTGTTGGAATGGTGGTGTAAAACGGAAAATGCAAATGTAGTTGATTGGTTGTATGGAAAGATGATTTGATAAAGTTAAACTGGACGTAAGAAGGCCAGGCTGAAATGCACAGTTTTATTTTCTACTAAAGAAATGTATGTTTAGACGTCGTAAAATGCGTGTAATGCTTGCGCGTGTGTGTGTGTGTGTATATATATATATATATATATATATATATATATATATATATATATATATATATATATATATACGTTTTAATTATTTAAAAATATACCAACAAGCGTTCAATAATGGAGAATATACCAACAAGCGTTCAATAATGGAGAAAAAAACGAACAAATTGAAAACGGATCATAAAATTAGTAATCTACACGTCTATTTTGTGTTATTGTCATGTCAGATTAGCAAAATTTTAGAATGATGGTCAAAGCAGGAGTGATATGGGTAATTACATGATTATCATACAAAGAACCAAATTGCTTTGACCTACTTTCTGGGTGCGTACAAAAAGATGGAAACCACGAGTGGCGAACATCAACGCCATGTTGGACTCGATACAATAATATGTACTAAAGATATTATATCCCGGTAAAGTTATGAATGGAGAAGGTAGTGAGGAAAATAAAAAGGAAAAAAAAAAAACGTCCTGGGAGTAGTAGTAGTAGTAGTTGTTGTTGTTGTTGTTGTCATAATAACCCATGTAAAGAATTAAGGAAGATTTACTGGGTAAATATTGTCACAAGAAATGCATACATACACTGGTAATTGTCTGAAATTTTTATATAAGATTTCATTGGGAAATTATTTTTTTCAATTTCGCATATATGTTTATTACAGTGTTATGATAATAAATAAATAAATAAATAAATAAATAAATAAATAAACGATTATATAAATGTCAGGGATAAGTACATAAATAATCTGTCAATGTTGAAAATAACCGTTCGTCGTATACCAACTTCGATCAATAAGTGAAAATCTATATTATTTCTTGACAAGAGTTTTGTTTTCCGAATTCTTCCTGAAATACAACATGTTTCGTTGTATTGCATTTTCTTTTTACTTGATAAGTAATATGCCTCCTACATGAGTTATAAAACAAACAAGAAAAAAACATATTGATATATCTGTGCAGACAGACAGACATAACACATACATTTTCATCCTCGTACTCTCGCATGCACGCGAATGACACGATTTACCCAAAAATACATATTATTGCGCAATCATAAGGATAATTTAAGATTATACCCAGTTTCATCAACGTGATTCTACAAGGATGGTTTGCAGCGTAGTTGGTATAATGATTATGATAGGGAAACAAAACAGTTAAGAGGAAAGAAACTGCCAAGTGGACAGAATGGTCAACTATTAATATTACGATTTCAGTGACTTTTAATAAAATTCGTTTTCAGTCTGAGGAGACATTTTTAAGTTTTAAGGCCGCAATCAAATATTAAATCGCATACTATCCTCTTCTCGTTGGATTAGGATCCGAATTTTTACCAGAAGATTGAGGATTATCTGTGATAATGATATATTGAAATAATAATAATAATAATAATAATAATAATAATAATAAAAACAGCAGCCAAAGCCGTTGTTTTCATATTTCTGCGAAAATGTTGGACGGTCATTCTTATTTACACAAATAACAATAAAATTACATATTTTGTAAAACTGTGTATCAAATAAAATGACATATTTTGTAAAACTATCTAGCAATTATTTTGAATTGTCGGTAGAGAGAGACATACAGATAGACAGACAGAGAAACAGAGAGAGAGAGAGAGACAGACAGACAGAGACAGAGACAGAGACAGAGAGAAAGAGAGATCGAGAGAGATCGTTTGCATTCTTTATGGTTTAACCAATTAGCTTAACTTCTCCTAAATAAATTCATTCAGTATATTTGAGCATATCAAGCATGTAGTTGTTGGTACTGGTGCTGTTATTGCCACTGCTATTGTTGACGCAAAAATACACCTTGGCATCCTTCCTAGTTTCATTTTTACCTGGTTCGTCGCTTTCTTAATAAAGGAAACACTAATTAGCGATATCTGAAAGTCAATCAAACTGCCATTGGATATTGAGTGTGCTAAGGGGAATATTCAAACGTCACTTTTTCATTAGAGCCCTGAATTTCAATAAAGTCTGAATCGGGTATTTCTACTCTTCTTGTTGACATGTCTCGTTATAATTATCGTGTCAACATCAAATTTATAGCGCACTACTTGGAGGGTCATAACACGCTTGACCGCTCTTCTCAGGTCACGTGCCGGATGGCACGCGCCGAAGAGTATTCATTTCTGAAGAACATATTCGCTTTCAATGACCAAGCAAAGCAAGAGGCGTCGTCTCAGAGGTGGAGCAAATATCCCCATTAATCACGTCCGAATTGCACCAGTCAGGTGGGGGAGGGGGATTATAGCAGTAAATGGATATTTCTCTGATACACATGACCTAGCTATCACGCAAAAGTGTACTTTGTTTGGCATGTGTTGATGATAATGATAATAATGTCGACGACCACGATGTTGATGCTGTTGTAAATGATGACAATGATGATTATATGATGAGAGTATTCAAAACGACTGCTACTGATAATACTTTATTATTGCATATAGCTACTACTGCTTCCATCTGTCGTAACCGTCGTCGCCATCGTCGTCGTCGTCATCATCATCATCATCATCATCACCACCACCATCACCACTACTACTACTACTACAGTACTAGGATTAGTAGTAGTGGTGGTGGTTGTGGTGGCGATGATGATGATGATGACGACAACGGCGGCGGCAACGACAGATGGAAGCAGTGAAACTCTCATCATCTTCCTTCATCTTCTATCATCATCACAATAATCGTCGTCACCATATTTTACCATAAGTTTTTATTTTGTAAAGCTTCTTGCCGTAAGTTAATTTAGTCATTCGATTTCTTTTGCAATAAGTTGACAGCGAGAAATATTTGCAATATGTTTGTCTCGCCTGCATGGGCAGATGGCAAGATGCAAATAAATTTTGGGCAGCTTTTCATTTATGTCTGCTATGCTTAGATTTTGCGCTAAATGGTGTGTGTGTGTGTGTGTGTGTGTGTGTGTGTGTGTGTGTGTGTGTGTGTTTTGCTTCGTTTTGAATCGCACTTAAGGCTCATCATTGGCTACATTATGCCAAGGAAATTGGAGCTAAGTGCTTGAGGAGACGCATGGGATTAACTTAAAATGATCGTCTCTTTACCAATACCTTATTGACAGATCCTTGATTAAAATTGCCAGATCTATCTTATACCAATTGGAACGTCTTCGGCCTTTTCCATAGTATGCTAGAACAAAAATTCTGATGTAAATAACGGCCATTTTAAGCTGCCCTCAAGCCCGTTGGCTTCATAATGTTGTAACAAATACATGGCGGGTCATCACTAACAGGAACGCAAGCAATAGCTGTAGACAATTCAGCTACAATTATTTTTTCAATTGTTTCATTACAAAGTTGCAGGAATAACATTAACAGTTAAATGCGTAAGTACTTCATTGATTGTTGAGACGTCGTCGAGTGCTGTTTTCAAGACATCATTTGATAAGACTGTTGTTTGCGCATCTAGCCGGATGTTCGTTCGCCAAAAAACATAACAGTTTGGAAATATGATTACCACCGTGTATCTGGACTGGTCCTATGTCGTACTTATTGACAGAATAACCCCACATGAGGACGGTAGCTACCTACAGGGGCCGGGAACCAGGCTACCCCAAGTCTCATTCAGAAACGCTTGGAACATAGCCCGGACTCTTCCTGGTAGTGAAATAGTCCTCGGAAGAAATTCTTCGCCATTGAGAACTATATTCTAAATTACTTTCATTTACATGGAATAGCATGGCGGAGGAAGGAGACAAAATCAAAATCAGAATAGCTTATGCTTTTGCTGTCATAACATATGTGGTGCACTCGCCAAAGACGAATTACCAAACACATCAAACTGATGTGTATTTTAACAACTACTTCTGAATTTTTCACGACCTCACGGAAATGGCAGTGATATGTTCCGATCATTTCAGAAAGTCGAAGCTATTCGAATCGCATCGGAAAGAGATGAAGATATTCCAAATGATCAACTTTAGTTACAATGAGATCCTATATACTGTTCCGAATATGAACTTCAGATCCCAAACATTCTATAATCTGGACATTTGTTCATATAGGATACGCAACCATGTTAAAGCCAGTTATGCAAACTTAAATTCAAATAGTCTGTTTGAACATTGCAGGTGTAATATTTAGAGCTTAAATTAACAATTACTGTTAGTAATTAATGGTGCATGAAGTTAAATTGTTCATTAGAATGGGTTATCAGCTTATGGCACAATGCGGCACTTTGTCAATAAATGTCTTAACCAAAATGAATAATGAAAAGGAATGCAGTTTGTATTAGACTTACTTGATTATGCTGTTGTATTATATTCAAGGTAAATAGTCTTGGGGAAAGTATATTTTATTCCTTTGACGTATATTTTTGACATTTATCATTCTTTGACAGTTTAAACTGGTTTAGTAAACAACATGAGCAGACGCTACTATAGCGTTTTCATCCCCATCCTCTCATTAGGTACAATGTAACTATGTTAACAAACGATTACTGAAAGCCATACAAATAGATATGTGTTACCCATATAATCATCCCGTTATAAACACATAAATAAACTGCTTGGACCCCATAATAAATACAATAAATGACCTAAAGGCACAATATCACCTAAAAAGATGTCTTTACGAAGTTTAAATAAAGGCTTCATTCTGAGTTTGAAACATATTTCCTTTGACAGAATGTCACAAATAACCCAAATAACCACCGTTGCAACATGCATAAGGTGTATGAATACTTACATACTGATATAATGAGCATTAATCGCACAAACTCTATAAATTTGCATTTTTTTTTTACATAAATTAACAAAATGGAAGTTAATCTAAATTTGTTTAATTTAAATTTTGTAATATGTTTATTCCAAAGTTCTATTTTTAAGGTCAATATAAACAACATATCAAATTTCATGTGTCTAGCTCCAATAATAAACTTGGGATACCATTTTAAACTTTGAAGGATATAATACTGTCAGGATTCAGAGCACAATCATTTTCCTACCTAATAAATTATGTGTTAATCTAAGATGAACTCACACTGAAATTCTTGTCATAAGTTATCCGGCATTTTTTTGAGAGGCTGTACTGTAAACAAAGCACCGTACAATGGGTCACAAATTTCACTTCCTGACTCACACTGAAGTTCTTGTTATAAGTTATCCGGATTTTATTTTTTTTGAGAGGCTGTACTGTAAACAAAGCAATGTACAATGGGTCACAAATTTCACTTTCTGATCAGCATCAATGCCTCATTACTCACTGTGCACCGTTGTCGAAATACACACAGACAACCGCACCATAATGTCCATATTTTAAAGAATAATATTTTAAATTTTAAATCAATACCAAGAATGCCCAAATCTAACTTTTACATAACCATAAAAATGAGGGAGGATAAATGCTATAGAAATAGAATGGAACTGCATTCGGGGTTCTGAACCGAAAGTAATAATCGTGACATGAGCCCATCTCTCTCTGTATATCTTGAGCGGAAATTAGAACTGTTTCCGATAGTTTCGGTCGTTAGATTGTCTTGAAATTTAGTAAAATCATACATATGTATAAAAAAAACTTGTAAAATGACTGAGTAAAGCTGGGTAGTTTAAAAATTATCAGAGTATGAACATTTGATTTTAAAAATTCATTCGAATCATAATCCAGAGAAAGGAGGGTTCAATTGCCATTCTCCCTCAAAACGTGGCAGGCAGACATTAAGGAACATTTTTAAAATATAACTTTTTTCACTTCGCAAAAAAATTAATTTTGTACAGCCTAATATGGAAACTTGTTTAAATTAGGTAAACCAACCAATCAAAGAAAGAAAAAAAAAGTATTTTCATCTGATTTAACGAGTCGTTTCTCAAACAAATCTTTAAAACGTGACGCAGTGGCAGTCAGTGGACAATATGCTTATGACGCCACACAATGTAAATCAACTGTGCTTATTATATTTCATGTCTCCTATTTAATGAACCAAATTTCAATCAAACCGAACTAATTATCAACTGCTATTACAATTGTAACGTTCAGTTTATATTGATGAGCATGTGAAAGTGTACAGTCTTTTTCGGACAAATTTACTGCAGTCTTCTTGTTGACATCGACAGTTTTGTTTATGTTAGTTGTTTTCATCGAATCTTTACAAAAAATAGACCATACTCAAGCAAAATTGTAGCTGAGACATGTTTTAATTCATAAATTTGTAATTGGAGATTACAAGATGTACAACATAAAATTAAAAGGATTAGAACGAAAAGCAGGTGGCAAACACTCTGTAGAAAGTTTAACAATATGGAAAAAAAAAGAGGAGTGACAAAAATAGCAAATAAATAAATAAAATGGGACAAAAGTGAGGTTAAAAGTAAATGGTGCTTCCTTCTAAAGTGAGTCGACGCGGAGGCAATGGCGAATCATTTGGAAAAAATAAGGGCAATTATTATTTGCCGATGTTCATGACCCTTGGAAATGTATGCGTGCTAATAACGTTTCCACTTAAGTAAATCTCTTTGACTTTTCAATAAATTTATGAACGGCATCGAAAATACGAATGTTTACTTCATGAGGAAGCGTTGTATCATCATTCAAGAATGTGTTAGTGGTAAAATTGCCATATGATGTAAGGGATTGAAACAGTTCCATGCGTTGTTCTTGGTAATAAACGCAAGAAATGAAGACGTTTTGTATACTTTTAACATAATCCTTGTCTACAAAGAGGTGATCCGATTATGGTCCTTGTGAATAAATGTTGAGTAAGTGAAAAACAATTAGTTCTAAGTCAGACATGAAGAATTATAAATTTCCTTCTACCCCTAATAAAAGTGTCTGGGAACATAAATATCGCGAGTATTTACTGTGCTTGTTAATGGAATCTATTTGATGAGTCTCAATAGAAAAATGTATTCCATTCTTGAATGGTCGAAGGAAGAAACGAGTTGTAATAAAGACTTGTTCTAGTCTGTACTAAATGGACATTTTTTATATTATGTAAGTCATCACGAGTAATATCACTGACAACTAATGGAATCAGAGATGTGAAACACGGAGGGCTTGAACCATTTGTTCGTCTATAGAAGAATGTGAGTTTGTATTTTTATCGTCTGTGTTCTAGACTTCCCCATCCTATTTCTCGGTGTAGCGTTTCAATATATACTAATTTTGTTTCACCAGTCACAATTCTGGCTGCCTCATTTTGTATTTATTCGAGTTCTCTTTTCTCGAGTAATAAGCAATAGTCCCAAACCACATTACCATATCCCAGAAAGTGTCGTTTAAAAGACGTAAATATAATGTATAAATATTTCCTATCAAGTTGAGAGCTGAGTTTACACATTACATTAATTTTTGAACATGCCTTTTCCTTGATATAATCTTTTTGCTTGTGTCAAGAGCATTCTTTTGATAGAAAAACTCCAAGATGTTTGTGCACGTCAGCTTCCTTAATTCTTTGGTTGAGCATATATAATGGTGGATGGAAGGGTTTATTCATTTTCCTATAACTTGTTAGGGAATTAGGTTTAGAACGGTTGAGAGATACAAGCCAATTATTTACCCACTGAATTTTTTTTTCTAAATTCGAGTTGAGATTATAAGCAAAAGCAAAAGTTTCAGCCTCAAGTGGCCATTCATACTTCGATCTCCTGTAAACTGTATTATTTTTGCAGCACATAGCTTTGCCGGAAAGTGCATTTCGCAGATTTCGCAACGGAAACCTTTCACGAGGCACCAGTACCCGTACTGTATATATCTTTTCTATATAAATTACTTTTTCTAGAATATAAAGTCATCGCTTAATTAATTGTCCACAATTTTATGACTGCAAAAATTGTGCTATTTACAATGAATATATGTCTGCCGTTTGTTTATATTTTCTCCTTTAGTGAAAATGATTGTGCAGTGATTCTGTATTCCAATGAATTCTGAATCTTAATATACACTGTGCATTCTTCAATGCTTTTTACGTGTCAGATTTATTTTATTTATTTAATACTCCAAAGTGACGTGCTCAAAGTATACACATGTTTAGCACTTATCCTTATTAAGTATAAAATCCGAATTAATATAAGGCGTGGGGCCCCGGATGTCCTAGTGGTCTAAAGTGCTCGCCTTGACTGATCTCTGCCATCTCGAGCTCGGCTAATGTGGGTATGTGAGAAAGCTGCCAGTAGCTTCTTGAGAAATGGCGTTAAACCCTAAACAACAACAATACACAGCGTACGATTGCAACAAATAAAAAAAGTAAAATTATATATGACAAAATATGGCATATATACCCAGTAAGAGACGTTTTGCAAGATGGCATAACATTGCAAACATATTAAATTAAGAAATGTAAATTATGATTTTAGATTTATGCAAATATTTGAAATTTTAACTCCGAGAGAACAGCTTATGTCCTCTGATTTCAAGGCATTCATATGTTTTGCTACCAAGAAACATAATAAGATGGTGGATCTAACATTTTAAGAAGAACCTCACATGGGTCTTATTCGGTATTAATCCCTCTTAGACCTTAGCCAATAATAATCCCTATTAGGCGTTTGGAAATATTAATCCATCGTAGGCCTTAGTAAATATTAATCCCTCAAAGGTCATTATCAACATTAATCTCTTTTAGGCCTAAGCCATTATTAATCCATCGTAGGTTTAAGTTACTAATGCTCCATATTAGACATTAAGCCTTGATATCAGTCCCTCTTAGGTGTTAGTATTCATCCCTCTTAAACCTTAGCCAATATTAATCCCTATTAGGTTCAAATTATGTTTAAAATACATCCGATCTCAATGATATACTGAACAAATTAAAAGAAATGTACTTCGTCTTCAAGAAGACCATAGCCTTTGACTGAGATTCTTTGTTTTATATCTGCCCGACTAAATTTCTAGGATGTGACAGCTGATCCTCAACGAAACAATTTCTTGTATGAACTATATTTCACAAAGAAGAAATAATTAGAAAGCTGAAAAAATGTTGACAATAAAATTCCTAGTGCCATCAGGAGAAGGTTCCTTAATGTTTTAACGTATAAAGGAATGCTCATATTATTTACTTTTCATCTTGCTCATTTACTTAATGCATGCACTGATATTGAAGACACTTATTTTATATTTAAACAATGCAAAACATGGTTTATACCTCATTGCGCAGCTTTTATAGTACTTATGACGTCAATTACTGGTTTTCAATCAAGCCATGATGCAGGATGCTATCAGTTTAGCTTCAGTCAGTCATGTGTGATTTGTCAGCAAACGCTGCAAGATATCTGAAGAACGAAGGTATACACCTAATTTTTCTAAGGCACCAATTTTACTTTTTAACTTCATTTACCTATATCTTATTGATCTATAAGATTAAGTTAAACATTATATTTATTTTCAGGTCTAGCCTGGTATTTGGAACAAGATGGAAACGTTGGATTAGCTTGGAAGCTCTCCAGTAGTCAGGCGGTGATACCAAAGTTTCATTAAGAAATGTCCTATGTACCCGCCATAAGTTACCAGGATTAGTTCATATTACAACACAGATATATAGCACCTCAAGGACATGGCTTAGGTATTCGTTCGTTCGTTCGTTCGATTGAGTCTCCCTGGGGTCGTACTTTCTTATTAAATTGTCGCCTTTTGTGGTTATTGACATTGAATATAAACGATGGTACTGTCCGATCAAATGGAATTTGAGGGCGTTATTATTTACACTAACAACTGGCTGGGTACCTGATACAATAAATGTGGAACATAGCACTTGTCATTGTTTCTTTAATGTGTACACCTATATGCACTTGAACAGACATATAGCAATTTGATGCAACAATCGCTGTGAGCCATCTTGCTTCACTACACCTGGACAATGTTTTAAGTTATACATACCCATGCTACCACTTCACTTAAATACCATTCATTACTTAACTTTGTTTTCTAAAATTTGTCAGTTTGAATTTTAAAATTTGTATGAAACTTTAATGCTACGTTGAAATTTGGTTTTCTAAATTTAAATTTTTATTTAAAATTCTTTTTAAACGTAATTTATAAATATTTGTAAATTTCAAAAATCTTGTTAGATAGTGCGTATCTTGTATTACAATCGCAATTGTACTGCATTGAAAAATTCATATAATTAAGAAAGATTTCACAAATTTAGTTTTGGTATTTCATGAGAACTTGGGCGAATATTTGTACCGTATCCAACACTAGCACTACACTTTCTGACAGCTGTCACACACCTTGTTTGGTACGAAATTAAAAAAGACTTCATGTGTAAAGTTGAAACATGTGTGGCATGCAAATTTAAAAGCTTCACTAAATTGGACATACATAATTTGGCCTGATAGGACTCAGGTCACAATTATTACTTCCGGTTCAGAACCCACGAATGTAGTACCAGTCTATTTCCAGAGCATTTTTTTCCCCACTCTGATTTCGGTGATGATACAAAAGTTAGATTTAGGCATTCTTGGAATTGATTTAAAGGTAATCATTCATTCGTTAGAATATGAGTATTATGGTGTTGTTGTCTGTGTGTATTTCGGCGACGGTGCATAGTGAGCAATGAGGCACTGATGCTGATTCGGAGGTGAAATTTGTGAACCATTACACGGTGCCTTACTTACAGTTCAGCCTCTCAAAACAAATTGCCGGATAACCTATGAAAAGAAAGTCACAGTGGGTTCATCTGTGAACTCATTCTAGATTAACATATGGTTTATAAGGATTTGGACACAGTTGACAGTTCAGAACTAAGAAACAAATGCAAAGCCTATATGGGAAAAATAAATGTGCTCACATATAGCATAGTGCATCGGCTACCTGCTTCGTCTGCCGCGTAAAGGCAGTTCAATTTTTGGGATGCAGAATATAAATCATCACAGTGGCGTCGCTAAGGGGGTGGTGGTGCGGGGATGCGGACCGCACTGGGTGACACCATCAGAGGAGGTGACACAAAATTAATGTTTATAAAATGTTTGAATTTTTGTGCAGGAAGGAGGTCCATGGGGGTGACACCATGAGTTACCGCACATGACTGTCTATAAAATGTTTGAATATTTGTGCAGGAAGGGGGTCCATGGGGGTGACACCATGAGTTACCGCACTGGGTGACACCAACCCTAGTGACGCCACTGAATCATCACCATAAGTCACGGAAGATAAGGCAAATAAACAACCTCGCAGTGACATAAATTGCTTATAAATAATGATAAATGAGAGAAACGCGAGAAGTAGCATGGATGGAAATTATGTACTTTTATTTAAATCAAGTGATTGCCAAAGAGATGTAAATATAGTATCTTGAAATACTTCTTTTCAAGAAAACTATATTGACGATGATATCGCCTCTTTTAATGGTCCACATTCATTGTTACCAGAATAATCGATAACTCCTCCATTTGATTTCGACAGATATAGCCTATTAGTGAACTTTAATTCTAACGTTAATTTGGGATTTCTCTTTCGAAATGATCAAGCATGCAAATGAGCGCCAGCTTGGCACGTGCTAAAGTGACCTCTATCGGCATGCGCATAACCTCATTTACGCTTCACTTCCGACAGGTGCAACATTTTAGTCTGGTTTCATTAGAAGCTTGACTTCTTTGATAAAATGCCATCTCCAATATTTCACACTGTCAGTTGGATACTGATTCACTATGCATTTTTATTTTATTAAACATGCTACATGCAACATGAATTATATCAATTTATTTTTTTTTAACGTTGAATGAGACTGGTTTGAATGAATCAGGTACATTTAGATTTAAATGTGTATTGCCGCACTCTAAAAGTCTCACACCATATGTATATTATGCAATCCTGACTTAAACATAATTTAAAAGAAAAATAGAGATAAATAAAGAAATAATTTGTATACATGAAGAAGAAGAAGAAGAAACAAAATGCACTTTAAGACATTATATAAGCACATACTCGTAGAATATACTTGGTACCTTTGTATACATGCAGATCATAGCATAATGAAACCATACGCGTCAATATCAGCCTTTACTCGCATCCATTATATATATATATATATATATATATATATATATATATATATATATATATATATATATATATATATATATATTTGTTTGACAAATGTATTTATATTGTAGTTCTATATCTTTAAATACATTCTTAAAATTTTTACTAAGGCTTAAAAATTAAGTTTTATATTTTTGTGTCCATTTATTTAATACGTGCAAGAAATTAAGATTTTTGACAATACGCTGATAAAAGAGCACGATCAAACTTAATTACGTGTACTATCGCCTAGCCCTATTTCTGCCAACGTTTTATTCATTGCATTGCTTTCAGTTTGTCGAAATTAGGCATATGAAAATTACCAGTGAATCTAGATCATCATTCTTGCAATAATTTGTATCGTATATATGCATTACTTCGTAATTGTAACGAATCATATTAGAATCTGTTGCCTCCCTTCCACTCCGCTCCGGGCAATGTTTTCCGTTAGTATTTCTTATATGTAATTTTGAATAAATTTCTTAGTTTTCTGCTCTTCTGTGTATTGTGAAATCTACATATTACCATATACAACTAATTGGTAGAATTTTGTTGTTGGATTCAATCAATCAGGTCCGTTTAATTATTCAGCTTGACATTCTGTATTATTTTCCTTATTTTAAGATAGAAAATTGTATGAATTCCTAAAATTTGTCATAACAGGGCTCAGCACACTTTTACAATATGCACATCTGCGTCCGCAGTAATATTTCTAGCGGGAGGGGGATTGGTGAGGGGTTACAAAGTCCATATCAAAGGGACGAGCCTTCAAAGTGATGCCGAAATGGTCAAGGGAAGAGGCAAAATATAGCGATGAAGGATTTTCATCCAAATATTTGGGACAAAGATATTTTTTAAGATTACATTTTTGACGTTGACGACAGTGATTCAGTGTTTGCATAAATATATCGAAGATATATTGAATTGTTAGCTGCGATGAATTGCGTAAACTATTATCGAGACAGGTTGGTTCACATAATCTTTATCCATAATATTCATATTCATCACAGTGTATTACCTCCCCTTAAAATTTGAACTACTACCTTCGAAGAATTTGACAAAGTAATCGGTAAAAAAAAAGCAAATATAGAGCTGAAGCTAACAGATCTAACGCTATCAGAGTAAATTTATTCATCTTTGCGTAAAAGAAAAATATACGTTAAAATAACAAAAAACGACCTTCCAAAACAACGCTGATTCCGGGGGTTAAACGGTTTCTGCAGGTAGTGTCTTTTTTTTTTACCCTTGGGGAGCAGTTTGACATAATTTTATTATGGATATCATTTATGTCATAAACCAATCAAAGTTAGAAATATGTGGATTTTAAGAATTGGTTTACTCTGTAGCGTCAGTAATTTCAACGATAATTAATATCCTAAAACACTTTTGCTTTTTAATTACGGGAAAAATTTGTCATAAAAAGCAATACTGCACTTATTTTCGTGAATTTTTTAGCAGTTTTTTTTTAACAGTAAGTTGAACATTACTAAAGCTGAGATTTTCACACATGGATCTAGAAGGTCTGAGAAATAGAATATTTTCAAATATCAGAAAAGGCCTTTGTCTCGTATGTTAAACGTATGGATGCTCGAATAATACCGTGCCCTTAAGGATGTGACTCAGCTTCACGGAAGAAACAGAAGATGAATTAATAAAAGTAATTAAACTTTAGTAAAACATGTAACTCGAGATGTTCTTATCTTTCTCCTTCATTTTGCCCAAATACACTTTATCTTCCGTTGCACTAAAATGTATCGAAAACTAAAAATAGTGTATGCAACACACACAGAAAACAATAAATAATTAAGCAAATGCGTCGAAACTGGAAATTTCCGTGAATTGGTAAACATATCGAGAGAGAATGGTATATACGCATGCATGTATGTATGTATGTATGTATGTATGTATGTATGTATGCATGCATGTGTGTATGTGTGTATGTATGCATATGTATGTATGTACGTACGTATGTATGTATGTGCATGCGTGTGTGCGGGAAAACAAAGATTGTTGAAATATTGATGAATTATTTTCAAGCTGTTTGATACCAGTACGCACGTACACCTGCACTTGTTCTTCTATCAGGTAAACTTGCATGTTGAGTGCGGACACCAAATTGACAGAATTTAAAATAGATAAAAACACAAAAGAATGCCCTCTCTTCTGTTTTTATTCTGACCCAAAATATATACGTTCGTGTGTAAGATAAATGGTAAATCATTTGAGGACACATTTCGATCTCCCAAATGTGTTATTTAAGACCTAAAACCGAAGACAAGATCGGCACTTTCCTTCGACCTCTGATTGCTTTCGGGATCGTCCACTAAATAGCTGGTTTTCAATTTCTTTTCTGAAAGTGCATCATCGTTAAGATTTGCAGTTAAATACTGCCATAGATCACCTACAATGGAAAATTACATCGTTGTCCGGCAAATCGTCCATTACTATTATGCCAATGTAAAGCCCAACAGCAAACGGGTATATTCACTTTTCCATTCTGGAATCGAGTGGCATTATGAACGAGGTTCATAAGTCAAAATTCAGAACTTTTAGATTTTTTTTTATAGCATGACGCTTGGACTTTGCATAACTCGAGGATGTTACGCAGCGTTGCTAGCAGTTGTGTCACAGTGTGGAATACGATTTGTATGATGTAAAGTCATGGCACTTTTAAAGACGAAGGTTATAAAACTTTATAGCATTTGTCGCAGATTTGGCTTATTTATTCCATGTAACGGATCCTCTGAATAAAAATCAATGCAACGAAATTTTTGTCTAAAAGACATATTGGCTACAATGATAATGAAATTGGGATATTTTAAAAAAAAAAAATTTCATGTAGAAATAGCGATATAGATTTAGATATAGTTACTGATAAACTCGATATCAGTGGATATTGGTTTTAAAAATCAGACATAGCCATGAGGAATGCTCGAGTTTTGTTGTTGTTTATATTACAATAGATCGCGAGAATAGAGTTACAACAAACAAAAATTTAAAATATGACAGGTGATAAATGGTACTTGTATAAAGGAAAGGACATAACAGCCTTTGATTTATGGTGTGACAGTTTTACATTGGCGTGGCTTGAATAAGATTAATAATTATAAAGATTAATCTTTCTCATTTCATCTTATCAGTCAATTATCTTCCCAACGTGTGGTCAGCTTGGCGTTAAACGAACAGAACACTGAATTATTATATTCTCAAGAAGATGATCGCAGTTAAAATGACATCTCCATATGATTTTGCGATTTTTAATACCGCTCTGTTAGAATCCCTATATAGCTCACATCTAATATATATATATATATATATATATATATATATATATATAACATATATATATATATATATATATATATATATATATATATACTATATACTAACTATATATATATATATATATATATATATAACGTTACACGTGACTTCCACGAGATTTTACCAGGCTCCCGCCGGGTACGCAAGCGTCGGCATTAAATTAAAAACGCAAGGGATTTAAAAACGTTACTTCGGATGACGCCCTTTCTGATTGAGGGGAAACAAAACCATAAATAGTTTTCATACATCCAGGGTTACATGAAAATAAGCTATGCTGTCAACCTTGATTTGCCGTTTTGTATCAATGAACGCGCGCGTGTTAGGCAAACAGGGGGTAAATGGAAAAGAATCCGAGCAAAGCGGCTGGTCATCCAGCACAGGATGAAATTATTTTATATTCTCCCTGTGAGTGCTCGGGGAAAATAGTTCTTATTATAGCCCTTCCTATATGATAAATTAGTAATAAACCTGTCGTTGATGAAAATGGGCGGGAGCGGGAAGGGACAGAGTTAATACTTACAATGTTGTCATCGATAAAAACAGGGTAATATGTATATGGATCTTACGTACTGTTAACGTTTATGAGAACGAAGTTTCATTTTTGGTGAATATTTTATGAAAACTTATCTATAATATTTAACCCTTGTATATAATTCAGACAAAGTTTTTCAAAAGCTAAAATATGAATGGTAATGTAATAAGAAATGTCTTCTACAAATTTCAGTTGTTTTCTTCTTCTTGCAAGCAGTCATTTTACACCCGGTGGCCTAAGTGGTTAAAGCGTCCGCCTCGGATGCGGGAGGTTGCCGGTTCGAACCCGGACGAGTAACACCAAAGACTTATAAAATGGTACTAACAGCTGCCTCGCTTGACGCTCAGCATTAACAGGTTAATGTAAGGACTGGTCGGCCTGTCAGGATAATGCGACTGCCACACTGCAGACAACACACACACACACACACACACACACATACACACACACACACACACACACACACACACGCGCGCGCGCGCAAG
>JAECUM010094632.1:0-12239 GCA_016617855.1 Megalonaias nervosa | reverse complement strand
AGTTACAATATGAGAAAGAGGAGAGAGAGAGAGAGAGAGAGAGAGAGAGAGAGAGAGAGAGAGAGAGAGACAAATGCAGTTTCACAAAGAACAAATGCAGTTACAAAAAGAACAAATGCATTTACAAAAAGAAGAAAAACAAATGCAATTAGACAAGGAAGAGAGAGAGAGAGAAAGAGAGTAAATATCAATTTAGAATTAAAGAAATGGAGCTGGCAAGTGAAAAGCACATTCCCACTTCACATTCAGATTCAAGTCTTGATATTACAAAGGATATTAGGTTAGTGCCCCCTTTCAGAGAAAAAGAAGTAGACAAATATTTTCCTCGTTTTGAAAAAGTTGCTGAAAATTTGAAATGGTCAAGGGAGCATTGGATTCATTTACTACAATGTGTACTTATTGGTAAAGCTAGTGATATTTACCATTCAGTGTCAGTTCATCAAAGTGCTGAGTATGATCTGGTTAAGGAATGCATCTTAAAGGGTTTATGAGTTAGTCACTGGGGCATATCGGCAAAAATTTAGGAACTATAAAAAAGAAGCTGGACAAACTTATGTCGAATTTGCAAGAGAAAAAGAGCAGTTATTTGAGAGATGGTCCTTAGCGAAGAAAGTTGAACATGATTATGAAAGTCTCAAACAACTTGTATTACTTGAAGAGTTCAAGAAGTGTGTCCATAGTGAAATTAAGACTTATCTTGACAATAAAAAGATTGAAACCTTGGAAAATGCTGCTCGTGCCGCTGATGTGTATTCCTTAACTCATAAGGTGCCTTTTGTAGGCAAGTCATTCACTCAGTAGTCTTCTGGTAGAAAGGCATTTCAACCTAATACGACTCCTTCTAAAACTCAATATGGCACATCTTTTAGAAATAAAGCTTCTGATAAGCTTGCTTCAAAAATCCTTGTCTCTGCCTACGTGTACCTATTGCAAGAAGAAAGGACACGTTACTTCTGATTGCTTCAAATTGAAATATAAGCATCAGAATCAAGATAGACCTATCCCAAATACTCTTATTTCTGAGATGTCAAGGTCACGGTCATGTAATGAAAGCAATACATTTGTTGGGTCTAATGAACCCCAGTCTGATTTTATTATGGAGAATTATGAACCATTCATGTCGAAGGGTTCTATATCACTCTTGGGTAATTTGGCCAATCCTATCCCTATTAAAATTTTAAGGGATACAGGAGCTTCTCAGAGTCTTTTATTATCAGGTACTTTGTCTTTTTTCTGAGAAGTCTTCTTCGAATGAGAGTGTTCTCATTCAGGGAATAGAGTGCGGCTTTGTTAATGTTCTTCTCCATTGTGTAAATTTGTAATCAGACTTAGCTTCAGGACCCGTGACAATCGGAGTAGTGGATTCTTTACCCGTTCAGGGCATTCATTCATTACTAGGCAACGGCCTAGCTGGAGACAAGGTTGTGGTTAATCAATTTCTAACTGACAAGCCTTCTTTGGATCACAAAGTTCATCCAATTGAAAAAGGATTCCCTGAGTTATACCCAGCTTGTGCAGTTACCAGAGCTATGTCAAAGAAAGCTCTTGAGAATGATTTTGATAAGGAAAGTATTCCTTTAGCTGACACCTGTATTGGTCAGGCTTTTGATGTGGTCACTTTCACTCCTTGTTTGGATCAATCAAAAGGTATTGATCACAGTGATCCTCTTTTAACTACTCATTATCTTTTTTCTAATCAGGGTGACAAACGACAATCACATGTTGTCGAACAGGAAAAAGATCTGAGATCTCCGGTTTGTTTCAGAGGGCCATTAGTGAAGCTGAAGCAACTAAAGTACCTATCTGTTATTTCATTAAAAATGGTATTCTTATAAGAAAACGGAGACCTCCCGAGGAATCTGCTGGTGACGAGTGGTCAGTGAACTATCAGATTGTGGTTCCAAAATCTTACAGACAGGAAATACTTAGTCTGGCCCATGAAACTCCTCTGGCTGGTCATTTAAGGATTAATAAGACTAATAGCAATATCTTGACTCACTTTTATTGGCCAAAAATCAAAAGTGATGTTTGTAAATACTGCATATCTTGTCATACTTGTCAAATGGTAGGAAAACCCAATCAGAAGATACCTAAGGCTCATCTGCAACATATTCCTGCATTTGACGAACCATTTAGCAGAATTATGGTAGATTGTGTTAGTCCCTCACCTAAGACCAAGTCAGGCAACCAATATTTGTTGACCATTATGTGTGCATCAACAAGATTCCCAGAGGCAGTTTCTTTGAGGAATATTAAAACTAAAACGATAGTCAAAACTTTGATAAAGTTTTTTTTTACTCAATTTGGCCTTCCCAAATCTGTCCAATCTGGTCAAGGGTCAAATTTTATGTCTGGAATTTTCCAGCTAGATATGCTTGAATTTGGCATTCAGCAATTCAAGTCAAAAGTGAAGTTATGGTTTCACAGAACTTTAATGGAGAGAACTTTTGAGTCTTGTAATAGTGTTCTTTCTCTCTCGCACATTCTTCAAAATTTTCTTCAAATTAGATATTACGGCCCTTACAAAGTTGAGAAGAAAACGAAGGAGTTAAATTATAATAATAGTACCCTGATCTAAATAAATTAAAGGAGTACCAGTATATTGAGAGAGATAGCCAGGTAAATTATGCAATTGATTTAGTTGTACCTGTCCCACCAACTGAGGATTTAAGTGAAGGAATTCAATCGGACTCTACTGATTTTGGAACAACAAATCTTCGGAATTCGGAAATTATGAATAATCTGGAACAGAAACGTTTACATTTGCAACAAGGAAAAAGGAATGAACTTAAACAATTATTATTTGAATATGAGCACTTATTTCCAGATGTTCCTATGAGGACAAACAAAATTTTTCATGACGTTGAAATTGTAAATTCCAAAGCTGTAAAACAATACCCACACAGGATGAACCCTCTCAAACAGGAATACTTGAAAAAGGAAATTCAGTATTTGTTGGAGAATGATTTCATAGAGCCCAGTAAAAGTGATTGGAGTTCACCGTGTATACTTGTTCCGAAACCAGATAAATCTTTCCGTGTGTGCTCTGATTATAGGAAGGTAAACAGTGTGACTAAGACAGAGTCATTTCAATTACCAAGAATCGATGACTGTATTGATAAAATTAGAAATGCCAAGAATGTGACCAAATTTGACCTTCTGAAAGGATTTTGGCAAATTCCACTAACTGAAAGGGCAAAGGAAATTTCGGCAATCGTGACTCCATATGGACTTTATCAATACAGAATGATGCCGTTGGGGATGTAGGGTTCGCCAACTACCTTTCAACGTTTGATGAATATGATTACCTCTGGTCTAGATAATTGTGATGCTTACATCGATGATGTCATCATCTACAACGACAGCTGGAAAGAACATCTAGCAACAATTCGGAAATTCTTTGACAGACTCACTGATGCAAATTTGACAATCAATTTATCTAAAATTGAGTTCTGCCGTGCTTGTGTAACATTTCTAGGACATATAGTGGGACATGGACAAGTTAAACTTATAGATGCTAAGGTCAAGGCTATCTCTGAATTCCCTGTGCCTATCAGTAAAAAGCAACTGATGCGATTTTTAGGTATGGCTGGATACTATCGGAAATTTTGTTCCAATTTTTCTAATATTGCTGAACCCGTGACAAATTTATTGAGCAAGAAAAACAAGTTTCTTGGACTGAAAAATGTCAGGAGGATTTTGAAAAGTTAAAGGCCGTACTTAAAGGTGCACCAGTTCTTACAGCTCCAAATTTCATTCAACCATTTAAACTATCTGTTGATGCAAATGATGTTGGGGTTGGAGCAGTATTCATTCAAGAAGTAAGAAATGGTGTTGATCATTCAGTGTGCTTTTCTCTAAGAAATTAAATAAGCACCAAAGAAATTACTCCACAATCGAGAAGGAATGTTTGGTTTTAATATTGGCATTACAGCATTTTGAAGTTTACATTAGCTCAGCTCCTTCTCCGAATGTTGTGTTTAGTGAGCGCAACACCCTTACTTTTATCGACAAGATGAAAACAAAAATCAAAGATTATTAAGATGGAGTGTTACGGGAAGATAATCTTGACATCAGGCACATCAAAGGAAAAGACAATTTAATAGCAGATGCACTTTTCTGTGTATAGAAATATTATTTCATGTACACTTTGTATAATTCATAACAGTTCTTCTTATATAATTTTTTCCTCGTGTATAATTAGCATATGGTAAAAAGAAAGCTTTATTTTATACATCTTTCTTTTTCTTTATGAGGAAAGTGTTACGTATATGTAATTTAATGACTTGTGTGTTAGTTTTAAATTTTTTATTTTATTTTTATTTCATTACATGTTATTATATTGATAACTTATTCACTGGATTTGACATTATTCCGGAAAATTCAGTTTAGTTCTGTTTTGACCTGGTAAATAACCAGTATTGCTACGTTGTATTTTTAGCTGACCTAGTTCCGGACCTTGATTCAGAACTGGCAAACAACTTTTTTATTTCTTTCCTAGAGTGAAAATCATTGGTTGTAATCAAGGTCATACTTGGCTTGCGTGTCAGTTTTATGTAAACAATTTTTTTTATTCAGTCTTATAGATTCGTTCAGTAGAATCAAATTCGTCCATGGCGTACATGACAGCCGACCTGTAGTGTTACTACGCCGTTCGAACTAAGTGACCATGTGACCCCATCATGTGATCTAAAATTGAGAGTTAAAACTGACGTTTTATAGTGATTTAGTCAGTCGTAATTCATACCTTCGGAGCTCAAAGGTATTTTTGTTGTTACCAGTTGAATTTTTTCTATTTTTCGGAATTAGTAATTAATTTCTCTGGAAAACATACATATAAGTGCTCTTCATCAGAATTCTTGGACAAAGACATTTATTGGAAATTATTCGGAATTCTAAAGCCGGAATATTAATTTTAGTGATTCAACAAGGAACTGTTGACACGACAACACTAAATAGGTTATAGAAGACGTCATCGCCTTCCATCTTGGAACTTCATCGGGATTCTAACTTTGATTCATTTAAATTTTTTAGTGATAGGACTTATATTATTAATTCTAGGATTAATTTTGGATTAGATTCACAAACCGTAAGTCCTTTTTCATATATTTACCTTGTTTTCTAGGGAAATAAATTATTTTGTTAAATTTTACAAAGCTTGTTGGCTTCACTCTTTTCTTTGTTACTTTTATACGAGCCTAGACTCGGAAACGATACCACAAGAATTTGAGTATCACTGTATGTGTGATTGTACAAAAGTACAGCTCTGTAATCACCCATTTCAGAGAAAATGCATGTTATTTGGTTGTGCTTTATAGCAAGGACAACACAAATAAACTGGAAATAGTTTTGATGAAAATCATATTATCCCTTCCAAGATCTCTCTTATAAATAAAATAATACCACTCCTTTTAGATACAAGGTGCTTTCATGTCCGTGAGGCAACGTGTTTATGTTTTCATGCTAGCATTGTTTGCCGTCATAAAGATATTTTTTCATATTTGACGTTTTCCATCTCACGATTGCATGATCTATCTAAATTAATTTCTTTGCAATTTCGTTTGTCATTAAACACAAAATATCGCTGCATTTCGAATTTTTAATTTCTGTTTTATCATATGGTTTTATTCCTTTGCAAACTTCCTGGTCGTAGTTGTCTGTTGTAAACGAATAGAGTTTTGACCATAACTCTCTAATTGGTTTAATATTCAACTGATCCTTGAAATGTCCACTAACATTTTTATGCATTTGTAGTAAACCAAATACGTTATGCTTTGAATAGTTACTGGTGTCATGGATCTTAATGCTATCCTTGTAAATTTTTCTTGTCTCTTCAAAGACACACACTGAATCTGTATCATGTATAAGCGGTCTCATTATCTCAGCGATGATTGGTTAATAAACCAACAATGTCATGATCATAGCTATAAAAAAATCATAAATATTTTTATGACGATAAAATTGTTTAGTTTCTTTCAATCCAATAGTTTCATAATTTTGGAATATGTTTGCCTCTTTCTTCAGCTAACTATCCCTGGAATAGCAACATAAACATTAAAAACCAAAATATGTAAATGGTTGCAGAATTTGTTTAGGTATTATTATTCTTTTACGTCAGCTTTTTTTTGTATATTATTTGCCGCAATGGTATTTACCACTGTTCTGGCTTTGTTACAAAACTAAAACACAATAATCCACATATTGTAGGAATAATCGGCCCAGAATTTAGTTCCGAGGCGCATGTCATTTCAACTCTCCTTGGAGCGCTTCCAGATGAGAGTCGGCTTCCAATGATTGGATATTCCACTACTGCAGCGTCATTGTCGGATAGAGGCTTATATAAAAACTTCTTCCGTATTATTCCACCGGATAACATACAGATAAATGTAAGTAATAGATGAGCAGGAGGCATGTAATGTATTCTTCTAATTTTAGTTGATTTTAAGTCTTCATGAAAATAGCATAATGAAAACTTTTATATTTGCAAATAATAGCATCAGCACGTTATTATTTTATTCTGCCGTAAGGGGAACTCTATAGATATTATGAACTCATGAGAGTGACAGGTGTAAAGTGAAGCTGTTTGCATTTGAAACATGCACAATGGAGAGAATGTTTGCATACCTCTATGTTACTTCCATGTACTGTGGCTGAAATTTCTTTTGATTTGGTACTTGTGTAAATTGTAACTGTTCTAAGAACATAACCAAAATGACTGCTCCAAAATGTTAAAAAAACAACCAACAAATTATCGGTTCTTTTAATACAATTTACCTCTGAGGTCCTAGAAATCAAAATGACCAAGAGATCTAGCAGTGGTTTGATAGTTGCACATCCGAAATAAGGCCAAGCTGTAATCCGACACTTGAAATGTTAATATGCCTGTTGTGACCTGTGTCGTAATGATGTAACAGTCTTTTGTTGAATCACAACAATAAAATCCAAGAACATATCCTTATTTGAAATTTAACTATAAATAAATGTCTCTATTTCCAAGAATGTTATTTTTGAGCACTTTGTTTTTCAAGAGAAGAATTACTTGAATTAAATAATTTGAATAAATAAATTATAGCCCAAATAAAATAATGGACACAAACAACAATACAACTGATTCTGTTCGGATCTGAAATCACAGATGAATAATTTCTAGATGACCAAGATAATATAGTCCTATACTTGACCTCAGGTCACAATTATCACTTTCTAAAAAGAAAAGCTAGTATGTAATGGAGGAAAATTTTAATTCTGGAAGGTTCCAAATGTTTACAAGATAAAATCTTAGTTATAATCAGAAGGTATGTTACTAGAATTATAATAAGAACACGGAAAACACAATATCCTTGATGCAGACCGAGACAAATATGTTTACTTCTATTATTTTCAATCCTAATATTGAACCCATACTCATGGAGAAAATATTAGTTATGTATTAATTATTTACAGAATTTAAGAAATAATCAACGATTCAGGTCATATAGAAAATTAACCTGATTTTGGACAAGGTCATGTCCAAAATACAATTACCCATATCATGTAATGAATATAAAAAATAAATAAATAACTAGAACAATGCAAATTTGCAAATTAAATATGTAAAACATAATATATGCAATGTATTTCTAAATGGTCAGTATACGCAGTGAGGAAAATATCTAACCCCATGCAAAATACGAAACTATGGAGCGCCACCTGATTGTTTCGTTTTGCAATTCTAGCTTGTCGCTGTTTTCTACAGTGTCTTCATCTCTTTTCGTTAAGATATTTAAATCTGGCAATAGCTTTAGATTTGGAATATTTCTTGAAATTCTTCCAGGCTGATATAGTATGGACTGCAAGAATTCTTCGTACACATCGGTGTAAGAAAGAATTCCACCCCTAGATCAGAAGTTCATTTCCAACACCTCGTGTATGGTGCAAAATTATTATTCCTGATTATAAAGTGTACCTATCCTACACTAAAGCAGTATGAAGAATTCTTTCTTTTAATATTGATGGAAGAATAGTGAGGGTTTAAGTCAAAATGGCATAATGTGGAAACTGAGTGAGTGAATTTCAAACAGCAAAACATCCCTTGAAAATGTCCTTACTTTAAGATAGAGTGTAAAATCTTAGGTTTACACTGAACAAATTAGTGTACATTTTAAATGACGCTTAAACAAATTTTAATTTCCAAAAACAGTGATTGAAACGGCTATGGTAATGTCAATACACATCAATTGAATTGTGTAATACAAACAGTTTTTGCAAATATACAGCATTGAAGAGGTCCACTCTTGTCCCTAAGATAAATCGAGACAGAAAATAAAATAATGAATAGTCCTCGGTCTAACATTGTTTTAAAATTGATTTTCTCTTCATATTTATTAATGAGAATATGAAAATAAAAAAATAATGATAATAAGAACTGCAAGACATTAGAGACTAGACTTTAAAGCTGAACGACTACAACATTTTCTGACATTTAATAGATTTGTTGCTAACAATGTCTTTGAGATCAAATGAAATACAGCTAGGTATCACTAATTACAAATAGAGTAATTAAGATCAAATGTAGCTACTGCAGAAAAAACTGTACCGAAACTGTTTATTTTATGGTTTACGAATGGCGCTTAACTTCCTGAAAATAACAGGTGATAAAATTTCATTCTTCGAGGTTTACAGCTGCACTGAAAAAAGCCTATTGAGTGATAACATGCAAGACAACATTATTAATGGGAGAATATATGAATACAGTAGGATACCATTACTTCCGATGTAATGACTAATTCTGTAAAGGAAATGTATAGATATATAAATTCTTTCTGGGTTACATCAGACATGGGGGAATTATATTTGCGGCAGGTACTTTAACAAATATCATATCTGATTCGCGTAGAATAAGTTTAATAGAGCTAGAGACTGCGTGAAAAACCTCCAGAGAAACTGATCCTGAAACGTATTTTAAAGTCGGCAATAGAAAATGTTATATTTAACATTGGAATAATTACAACACCAGAAGGAAGAAACAAATTTAAGGATAATGAACCATAAATCAGCAACAAATTAATTCACAAGCAAACTCTTTGATGAGATAAGCGCAACAATCCTACACAAGATGCCATCATAAATGAAGCTAGGACTAATTAATATGGTTAGAATTTGTTTATTTCACTCCGAATAACAATAACCCAGACAATCTTTAACCTCAACGAGAGAAACCAATACAATTTATTATAATCTCAATGTTACGACTCTATGGTCACAAACTAAGTAACAGATAGAAGCAAAACCGACAAGTTTTGTAAAACTTAACAAAGAATTTAATTATCAAAGCCATAAATGGAAATGTGAGAGGAACTGACTATTATTATGTGAATCCAGGCTAATCCTGAAAATTTCTATGACAGCTCTAAATGAATGAAATGTTCTGTATTAATTTCAGAACCGGAAATGTCCGCCAAGAATCGTGACGTTGTCAAGATGGCGTCGTCCAGGATTCCTTCAAATAATTTACAACAATTCCAAAATATTATCATAGTCAAATAATGAACACTTGCTATTTCCAATGAACAGTCCAAACAAATGGGGTTTTCCTCTTGAATAATATCTGAGTACAACATAAAACATGTCTGCAGACTTGTAACAGGAACACAAGAAATGCGGATGACTCCAACAATTAGAATGAATCTGATTGCTCAGTTCTATCCTTATATACACCTAATATTACGACTCTTATTTCAAAATAAAACCCAAGTGACAGATCACACTACCTACTTTGCGTCTAACGTATCGATTCATGTGACCTAGCCCAACCAATGGAAAGTTACTGAAGTATTCTAAAAACGTCGAAACCCCATAAAAAGGTCTGTGTATCTTTCTTGGGTCTAATCAAGTCAAGCATACTACTTTAAATTATGAGTGTAAAACTTATCTTTCATAGTCTTTTAATGTTCACGTTAATTTAAAAACTGATGTTTTTACAAAATATTACGTTCAATCACTTTCTAATGTCATGTCGATAAATCAGACTTCTTATGGATTTTTCTGATGCTAAAGAATAATCTTGAAATATTCCTGTTGTCACCCCAATTCAGCCTATTTTCTTCAAGAATATCGAGTACGTCTTTTTCAAAGTCATAATATCTTCTTGGAAATATTTGAACAGATATATGAATATTTATGGTAGAGATAGTGATAGGAATGTTATTATTGTATAAAATATTTTAACAATACCTGCAGCCAACGTAAGACGTTTAAAGATGCATTATTTCTTTATAATAAATGCCACAATATATGTCCTTCAGAAATGAAGTAACATAAGGTAGTACTATGAATTTTGGAGAAAAAAACTTTTATAAGTTCTATTTATTTATTAAATTTTCTATCAAATAGTTTGGCTACCGACGCCTTTCTTCTGAATACGTGAACAGAATTAGATGCTTTCTTTCTTCAGTATTTGATGAACATTGCTTTTGCAAAACACGTTCACTTTCTAGGACGTATCTTTCCTGTTTATTTTTTCATTATATATATATATATATATATATATATATATATATATATATATAATAATATATATATATATCTCTATATCTATATCTATATCTCTATATCTATATATAATATATATATATATATATATATATATATATGTATATATATATGAAAACGTCTTGCACGTTGTTTGTCTTCTTTGTTTTCACTTTCTCTGCCCAGGTGTATTAGGAAAAATCATCGATCACTGTCAAGATGTCTTGGTGCTTGCTGTGGTATTTTTTTTATGTGCCTGTATGTCAGCAGTATCTGCTTGCCACTAATCCTCTACTCGACTAGCATAAACACTTCTGTAAACATTTCTTGTTTAAGCGGCCTTCAAAATTTATTTGTTGATACATTTGTCAGCAACTTAACATTTATACTCGTTGTACGTATGGTTAAAATAATGTTCTCCATAAATGTACTTTAAAGTTATAGCAGCATTTAAATGATTTTGACTATAACAAAGTTTACGGTATACGAAGAATTAGCATGTATACCTTTTGACTTTTGCATTAAAGTAAGGTGTCTATTACCAAATGTAATGCTTGTATATTGTCAAATTTGGATGATATAAAGGTATGTCTTCGAAGAATTGCCTCAATAAGATAATAAGGTACAAGAAACTGAAGAAAAATATATTTAGTTGGAACAATAAAATCAAGTAATGGACTTTGAAATTCTTTTTTGTAAGTGTTGGCTGTAAAATATATGATTTAATTTTTAGGCAATGGAACTGCTGATGATTGAGATGAACTGGACCTACTTTGCAATGATTTATGACGATGACATTTATGGACGTGAAGGGGTGACTGATCTGGATAAGCTGTCACAAAAGCAAAGAATTTGCTTGACGGAAAAGATTCCAGTCGACACCCAACTCAGTCAACAAGAGACGATATCAAAACTTCAAGACGCGTTGATTTCACTTTTGAATCGATCATCTCCAACTATGGGAATTGTAGTATTTGGAGGGACAAAGCTCGGCACTAGTTTTCTTTATGCTATAAATAAATCTCTGAATGACTTACAGACTATTCCAATCCTTATTCTTTCTGAGGCAGCAATGGATGCAGGTGTGTTCTCTGTAAATTGGCCAACTGTTCTTGCAGGATCGTTTGCCCTCAATCCACCGAGAAGGAAAATAGAAACTTTTGAAATTTACTGGGCTTCTTTATTTCAAAATCGGACGAAACTCACAGAAGCGTCAAAAGAAAACATGTTACTCTTGAATGTATCTGAACTATGGTCAAATGAGAAGTGCAAAAGTTCAGTTGGGGTGACATGTGATCCATTATCATCGAACTTTTCAGATCCAATTTTGGTCTCTTCTCCGTTTTTGGATTATGCTATTCAGGCCACCGTAGTACTGGTAGATGCAATCAAGAGTGTGCATGCTCATAAATGCGGCCATAATTTGTGTCCCTCATTTGTGAACGTTAAGCGAAGTGAAATAATCAATGAGTTAGCATTTAGTGAAGTTGCTCTTGATGACTTTCCATGGCTCAAAAAATATTTTAAGGGCAGTTCAGTGAGTTTCAACGGCTCTGTAGATGCTCTTCTTCAGCAACAACCTACCTCGTATGTAGTGTATAATTGTCAGGCATATGGGAGTGTCAATAGACAAGACTGCTTCAAAGAGGTGAGAATTCCTACTGTTTTCTACAACGAATACATTTTGATGGTTTATATATATATATATATATGGATATATATATATATGG
>JAECUM010094631.1:0-27179 GCA_016617855.1 Megalonaias nervosa | reverse complement strand
CTGTCAAAAGTATAAATTACACTACCTTAAATGGGAAGCCGTCATTTCTTTCAAGTGATTCTGAGCGAGCGGGGAGTAGATTCTGGAGTCCAAATTTGACAAACAGAATTTAGTAACATGTACTTGAAGAACAAGTATGCTTGAATGTTATCTTGTAAGGAAGTTCTTAAACACAGTGTGTATATATTTCTCAATGAATCAAGGTATTCGGCTAAGCCGAGGGATTACAGTATAATGTGTGCACACATTTTAAAATTTGAAAAACAAATTTTTAACAAAAATATAAGAAGACAGAAACGATTTGAGAAAGACAATGAAAGTGTAATTTTGATGTTATAGAATTCGCAGAATAAAACGCTTTGTTGGAAAGTATTGTTATTCTCAAGGCTTAGTAACGAATTTATATTTCGTTTCAATCACGGTTTAAACTTATATATTCATTTCCAATATATGATTTTAATTCATTCTAAATTACATTATTAGAGTATTTATTGCTTAATGAGAAATATTATATTTATTTTCGATCTTTTCTGTAGATCAAAATGCTGTTGATTAAAGAAGACGTTTGCAGTGACGAAAACGAGAAACCTACATCAATTCAAAATGGTAAGTAATTTTGTAATATTTAATTGTCAGTAACCCTCTGGTATACAGTTTATATCCTCAGAAAATTACTCAATATTTGTGAAAACGATTTTTTTTTGTGTGCTCAGAATGATTCTTTTGAATAAAATCGATGTTTTTTTGTATCACATAATATATTATTCTTAATGGAAATGCTTACTGTAGAGTTTGATATAATAACGAGTGCTTGACGAAAACTCTTTTAAAACTTTACATTATGCAATAATTAGACTTTATTCGGTAAGTCAATTAAAATCGATAGAGATCAAACGATAGCATATTTTCTTTGCCAGGTCTTTTCATTATATATATATATATATATATATATATATATATATATATATATATATATATATATATATATATATATATATATATTAAAAAATAACATGCATTTAAAGTGTTGGTATAAAGCAATTTGATATACCAATACTATTGGTATATCAAATTGTGATCCGCCCATGGCGCAATAATACGCATACATAAACATTCTTGGAACTGTGTGCTGTTGGGTCTATTCCTATAGATCAATGATGAATTTCCACTTATTAATCATTAGTAATAATTGAAAATAACGATAAAAGGTAATAATAATCCCCGTTTTCTAAATGAATTTAACATGGTACACAAATTAATCTCAACCCCTTCTTTCCGTTTTCCCCTCCCCTCTCATGCACAAGGGACAAAATATGCAGAAATCTGGAGTGAGAGAGAAAAAGAAATTGGACTGGATAAAAAAGACCTTAAAACTGAAATTGCACCAAGTTACCTACAATATCGTTCTTCATTACGGTATGTTTACACTTCCCTTAGGGCCTATCTAAAGTGTTTATAGAATCTATGATACAAAGTTGCAATTGCCGGTCGACACAGTAAGGTAAATGTCTTGGTTACGGGGCACACATATGTAATGTATTTAAGGCTTTGTTGATGTTGTTGTTTCTTAAACCTATTATAAGGTTCTAAAAATCGATTATTATTAATTAAATATGAAAATATCCAAAGGCCGCCCCCCCCTCTCTCTCTCTCTCTCTCTCTCTCTCTCTCTCTCTCTCTCTCTCTCTCTCTCTCTCTCTCTCTCTCTCTCTCTCTCTCTCTCTCTGTTGACCATCGTATCAACATAATGGCGAAAATCCATGAAAAGACGAGAATAGAGGATTTTCGCTTGTGTAATACTGCAACATCTCTGGACCTATGAAGAATGATGGTAAATGGTAAGTCAAACCGACCAAAGGAAGAGAGAGAGACAGAGACAGACAGACAGAGACAGACAGAAAGAGACAGACAGACAGACATAGAGAGAGAGACAGAGAGAGACAGATACAGAGACACAGAGAGAGAGAGAGAGAGAGAGAGAGAGAGAGAGAGAGAGAGAGAGAGAGAAAGAGAGAGAGAGAGAAAAAAAAGAGAGAAAAAGACAGAGAGAGAGAGACAGACAGACAGAGACAGAGAGAGGGAGAGAAACAAATTTATGGTCGGTAGTAATGCTAATTAAAGCAGAATAATGACTTAGATCAACTTTAAATATATTACAATATTTTAATTGCCTCTGTTTGGTTCTTCGTTTCGCTTAGATTCTACTCCACGCTAATTTCCTTGGCTCCTGTATGTCAATGCATTGATGAGCGTTCAGTATTCAAGAATCTGTCTGTAGGCCTAGTGCTCTACTTTTTTCGTTAAAACCATCTTTCATATATAAATCATATGTGTAACTTATATTGATTTAATCAATGTGAATAAAAATAAACACTCAAAATTGACAACAATCAACTTATCAATATAGAAAGGTGCTTGTGAATAGGCACAAAAGACAGAACTACATTTTGTAGCGGACACACTCGGCAGGAATGTGAGTTCATTCACCCAGTCAATACACAGTTGCCTCTCGTCAATCTAACTCCGTTCAAAAGGCAAATATACGTATTTCTATGTGATATAAATAAAATATATGTATAGTACGTGCGCTGTATCAGTGATATACCACTCGTTGTATAAATTTTTCATTAAAAGGAAACTCGCAAGCCTCATTTCCTTTTAACGAAAAATCTATACATCTCGTGGTATATCATTGATACAGTGTACATACACATCCCCTCTCATGCACAAGGGACAAAATATGCAGAAATCTGGAGTGAGAGAAGAAAGGAAATTGGGCTGGATTTTTATTTATCATATACAAAATAATTATAGGTTACTGCATTTGTATGGGAAAATATGAACGAGATTTTCGGATGGCTATACTGCACGACCTTGGGAGTGCAGTATATGCATCCGACAAAACGAGTTCATATTTTCCCATACAAATGCAGTAACCTTTTTATTATATGCTCATTTTTTTTATTTTACCCAATGATTAATTGTATTTTAAAAAAATACACTACAAGAAACAAAGTAACTGAATGTATGCCGTATTCCAAACTAAATACACAGGCGTAGATTCATCATTACACAACAACATTATTAATGCGCGCGTAACTCCGCCCATATAAATTTGAACTTGGTCGCGCGCTAGACATAAGTTTCGCAAGAAAATGGCGTTTCGGTCTACTTAAAATTGAAATTTGGAGTCATATTTTGAATGAATGCGCATTGCAACAACTTTTCCATTTGATCTGGAATGAATCGATTTTGATATTTTTTTATTCGACGAAATTTCGTGATTATAGACTGGATTTATCTACATGAAGTACATTGGATTTCAGTCAGTAGTGTCTGTGCCAATTCTACATGAAATATACACTGGATTGAAGCAGTCAGGGAAGAAGCGTGTTGACATCTGCAAGTGTGATTCTCTCCTGTCATTGAACGTTTCAAATCATAATGTGGGAAAAATATGAAGTCTTTCATTTGCAATTATCGAAAAGACGCTATGGAATTTAATGTTTATTTCATTTTGAGTGCAGTAAGGAGGATGTAATTGCGCTTGGAATATACTCGAAATTACAATACAATTTCGAAATGTGTAATCAAGCTTGAGATCCCAATACATGACTCACGTAATTCGGATTTGCAGAACTAAGAAAGTACATTTGAGGAAATTCAGAATGAAAAACTGTAAGTATATTTTTGCCATTCTTATTACCAGCTAGAGAAGACAGTTTATGCCTTGTCATTTGCATGTTATTTGTAAGGACCCTGTTTGGCGCCTATAGCTAGCCTAAATCTGAAACATTGTATCAAAAAAGTTAACGCGCAATGTGCCAAAGCAGCTGATATGTGGCAGTCCACGAAACATCTGCTTTACTTCATTCAGAAACAAATTGTTTGTTTACAATAGAAAGTAGTTCCTTTATTCACGTGAATGCAATATAAATTGAACACGCGAGTTCAATATCGTAAAATATTGCACGATTCTGACAATATAAAGTTAACGGAGAAAAAAAATGAGCATATAATAATTATATTTCATTTATGCATGGACTACGCTTTGATTGAATGAAATCTAGTAAATAAAAGGACACAAAATATAACGGGAAGTACCGTAGTCAGACAATAACTTACACACTTTCTGCCCATAAGTAAATAATTCAAACGTAATGGACAGAACACTAGGTTTAACATTCAATGCAAACAATGTCTATAATAAAATCTGACTTTGCTAGACAAATGCGGAATTATATTTGTTAGTGGTCGTGATATCCCGTACAGGCGTATAAAGTTGGGTCTAAATGCAAACAACACAGACCTTGATCAGCCATCGCATAATGTGCAAGCAGATAAGGGTTTATGTTGTTTATTTTACTGATTAGGCTCATCAAACTGCATAGATCCAGAACTACAGGTTAAAAAATTCTAGATATTTCTCTATGCAGTTTGCAAATGAAATGACTTTTATGCCAGTATGTACGATATGTATGCGTACTTGTCTAAATATACATCATTATACAAATCCGTTTTCAAACTGCTTTCGGAATTCTGATGTTACCAAAGTAATATTTTCTCAAGTAGGCTACCTGATGAGAATTATATCGGAAGAACAATTAATTGTTGTTGTTGTAGAGTTTAACGCCATTTGGCGGCAGTATAAATGGTGGAGGAAGAACCCGGGAAAACCCCGGAAAGAAGCACCGACCCACGAGAAGCTACTGTCAAGCTTTCTCACATACCCACATTGACCGAACCCGAGACTCGAACCCACGAAGACAGAGGTTAGACGGCAGTGATCCTTAACGGTGAGCGCTTTAGACCACTCGGCCACTCAGGGTACCAATATAATTAATTCTCTAAATATTGAAGATGAGTGTTCATTTTGAAAGCTTTCGCCGAAGTTATTCCATATTGATACTGTGATAGGAAAATAATATTCAGAAAGAAAGGAGTCCAATGAATTGGATTGATTATATGTCATCTAAATTGAAGTTTTAATTTCGAAATCCAGCAAGCTTTACCAATACGTATGCACTGAAATCATACAGTATTAACTAAATGTATTGTTTCTTCTATTTACCAGCGATTGCTAACTTTATTGTAAAAACAGCGATTAAGTGTTCCTTACTTGAAGCTGGTAATTATTCGTCCTTTTTTGAGCTGTTCATTGTAAGTAGCTGTATGTGACTATTCGGGGACATATGATAATTATATTTGCGCCCATATGTTACCATGGAAGCCACGGTTGTGGGGACAAACCGTAAATATATAGGCCAAAGGTTTAACATTGGGGGTAAATGGTAACATTGTTAGAAGTGACTGACCTGGACGTTTTCTGTTAAATTTGTCCATAGGTTTAACGTGGGAATGGTATTGGAGAGAAAAAAAGTCTTTATAGGGACAAAAGTGACTTCAGGGTTAAAAGTGTTTATAGTGACAAGGGAAAATGTAATGATAAATTTATGATCAATATAGAACGTTTCCATGTTGAAAAATTTATGGAAATGAAATGGTAACATTTTAGATACTATCCAACACTGATTTGAGTACTTTCCAGCATCCGCGTTTTGATTACAATACACACAGTCCACATACACAATCCAGTACCAACTTTTTGATTACTATCCTAACAGACCACATACACAATCCAGCTACCGCTTTTTGATTACAATCCAAACAGATCACACACACAATCCAGTACCCACTTTTTGATTACTATCTTAACAGAGCACACACACAATCCAGCACCAGCATTTTGATTACCACACACACACACACACACACAAACACACACATTTAAAATAGAAAGGGAAGGGTGTAAAAGAACAGGGATGAAATAGATACACACTTTTACACACAAACATACAAACATACTAACACACACAAGGGTAAGGAAGTGTTAATAGACACACTACGATACCCATACATACCAACACACTATCATAAGAGAAGGGTAAAGGGAGTTTTAAGTTTTAGTTTGTCAGTAACATACATACATGCATACATACGTACATACAAAAACACAGCTTGTTTTGGCAATTAAGATCAGGGCCACCCAGGTCTCTTTTCTAGACTTAGCATACATGTTGACTTGTTCTTGAGAATAGGGGAAACTCTGGGACAATGTATTTGCGTTTATAGCTTAAGACCATATCGAAACGGATTGCATTTTGCTATCATTCCAAACGCGCGTTACAAAATTCGGTCAGAGCGTGGGAGTCTCTCTTCTAAGCAGAAGAGAGCGGAGCGGACTAGTAATGTCACTGTCGATATATAGGCGTAAGAGCGTTCCTGCAGTTTACATTTGCGGCACAGTTTGAGTACCATATCTATGACTGAAACAACGACGACAATGTATTCGGGTGTGCCTGCTAAGGATACCTCGTATACTTGGAGTAACTGTACGATGAGGACCACTACTAATGCAGTAGTAATCAGCATCTGTCTTTCAGAACAGATGACTTAAGTTGATTTATATCGTCTCCGCAAGAACGTTTGCCTGCGACTGTATTACCATCTTCACCTCCTTTTCTATCGTTACCATTTGTGGATGATTGCAGAAAGAGACAGTAGAAAGAATTATAGAATTTCTTTTACAACGACAGAAGGAAGCAGAAGAAGTATTTATTCAACAACTGCAAGACAAGAAAAGGAAAGAAGAAAATTAGAAAAAAGAAGAAAAGAAAAGGAAAACATTGAAGTTTGAACGACAGACGGAAGGGAGTGAAAGAAAAAAGCTGTGTAAACTACAAGACTAATCGGCTGACTTAAAGTATGTGAGACAAGTGTAACAGACTTCTTTAACTAAGCCCAAGAGAAAGTGACCTTTACGTGCCAAGAATACTAAACCTACGTTACGTGTAGGCTCGTACGAAAGTAAGAAAGAAAAGAGTGAAGCCAACAAGCTTTGTAAATTTTAACAGAATAATTTATTTCCCTAGAAAACAAAATAAAAAATATGAAAAAGGACTTACGGTTTGTGAATCTAATCCAAAAATTAATCCTAGAATTTAAAAATATAAGTCCTATCACTAAAACGTTCTAAATGAATCAAAGTTCGAATCCCGATGAAGTTCCAAGATGGAAGGCGATGACGTCTTCTATAATCTGTCCTGTGTTGATGTGTCAACAGTTCCTTGTTGAATTTTATGAATCAAGAATAATATTCCGGCTTTAGAATTCCGAATAATTTCCAATAAACGCCTTTGTTCAAGAATTCTGATGAAAATTATTTTCCAGGGTGAATAAATTATTTTAAATAAAAAATTTAACTCGAACTGGTCACAACACAAAATACGTCTGAGCTCTGAAGGTATTAGTTAACGACTGAATTAAATCACTACGAAATATCTGTTTTAACCCTTAACTGAAACGCAGTTTGGACCCCGTGATGGGTCACGTGATCACTTAGCTCGAACAACGCAGTAAAATAATATGTCAATTAGCACGTAGGCTATTTACAGGTTCAACTGTACTGAACGAATCTTACTATAAGATTCAATAATAAAAAGCTGTTTACAAATTAGAGCTAACACGCAAGCCAAGTATGACCTCAATTACGACCAATGATTTTCACTCTGTGTTTACCAACTTCTGAATCAAGGCCAGGAACTAGGTCAGCTAAAAATACAATGTAGCAACACTACTGCGTTTTAAATCAGGCTAAAAAGAAAACTGAATTTTCCGAAAAAAATGTCAGATCCAGTGAATAAAGTTATCATTACAATAACATGTAATGAAATAAAATTAAAATAAAAAAGAATTTAAAACTAACACACAAGTAATTAAATTGCATATACGTAACACCTTCCATTACCACATCCACGCTCACAACCACTGAGGTACCAACGCCAGCAGCAGCATTTGCTACTACCACTACCAAAACAGCAACATCAACAGGACTATTAGGACTTGACCGTGGAAAGGTAATTTTAGACAGTTAAAGCTGATGATGTCAATTCCATAAGTGTTATCTTAAAGCAACATCCTGCGGTCTTTTTCAGAGCCACTTACATCTCTTAGAAAAGACATGGTACTCATTAATCGCCAAATCATGTAAAACGTTTATCCCCTTTCCCGTGATTAAATGGTCTGCGTGTATGGGTGTGTGTGTAAATAGTCAACATTATTAAAAAATCAAGACAAATAAACACTTATGTTTTCTTCGGAAATAAATGGTGAAATAGAAGGAGGTCAAGTCTGAAGTGACACCTGAGAAAGCAACAAGTTTGATAACGTATTTGTGGGATATCTTGTTAGAGACATTAAAACGACTATCCCATGTTAAAGAGGATGATCGTTTGAGGCTATCCTGTCAGGATCGAGACTGGTACACCGGCAGAATTAACACCGTCAAAAGTCATCTAGAAAATTCAACAAGCTCAATAATCCAATGACGAGTGTAGCATGACCGATGGAAAAAGCCAATCGTCTCATGACCCATGTTTCACCTCCTAGAGGTAGCGGACTACATAGCAAAGCGTTCTGGGTGGATGACATTCCCAGTACCAAACTCGGTATCATCCAGATTGACAATTTTGAAGACCAGATGTGCCATGGTCGTAGGGCAAACGTATGCCGAGAAGAACGAGACCGCAGAATGGAATAAAGGATGGAAGTGCGTTCGAAAGTCGAATTTAAAGCCAAACAACTATGAGAAGCATAACTTCTGTTACATCATGCAGGTATTTCTATAAAGACTGCGTGTGGCATTCTCGAAATACAAAACCTTCAGGACGTCTTGGCTCTTAGCTACAAGTTGGAAGTGTAACTACAAAAGTCGTTCACGGAGCACTCGTGTTTCTAGTATCACAGAACTTCTTGGATACACTTATTGTGTGAAATGTGACCAAGGATGAAACCATCGGAAACAACACATTCATTGCTTCAATTTAGCAGCCATACCATACCATGCACAAGATGGAAAAAAATTAATTGCATTGCTCAACTTGCAAACGAACCTTCATCAGTTGTTTTCCACATTATGCAATACCGAAGTTAATCAACATATTGTGTTTCCGCATTTGCCAGACGTTCCCTGTCACGACCCAGACAGTATGCACACTCTTCAAACTCGTTTCACTTTCAGGAAGAAATGCTGAAATATTGCCGATCTTATGTGGAAAGTTTACGCCGTTGCAGTCGAACCTTTCGACAATTATTACTGGATCACGGAGGTATCGATCGTTTGAAGGAAGTTTCTAACATAGATAAAGCGTGTTCATTAGTGTACCAAAATGTTCATGCCCGAGAACAAACTAGCTATCATATCCCTACAATGTTACCTCTCGGTCAGCCGTCGGTACTCCGTCAAAGATTTGCTTTGACTCCATTACTTGTGTGAAAGTGGGTGGCGACAAATGTATACAATATGCTACAAAAGGTGCTGACAAATTGGAAGTTTCCGTAGGAACAGCTTGGATTTAAAAAACACCATATCGTCTACGAATTCCACGCATGTTTATTCACTGATGCGCCACGTGTTCCACTCAAAGAAACCTAAAAGTCCTTTAACGTTTTAAAACCGATCCAGAATTAGACGCATTACCGAAAGTGGTAGATATTGAGCCATTTAAAACTAGCGACAGTTTAATTGCTGAACAAACCAATTGCTGTATGACTTGAACGAATTTCAAGTAGAATGAATTAAATACATGGACATGTGTTCTTTATATCCTTGGGTGTGCAAATATCCTCTATTCCCTATAAGGCACCCTGAAATGTTGACAGAACATGATGTCGTGGAACACATTCATCAGGACGAAGGACTGATCAAAATGCAAAATCTTACTTCAAATCCAATTGTGCCATCCTGTCTTGTCACAGCATTGCCAAGGCAAACTGATCTTTCCATTATGCTGTACGTGTGCCAAAACGTGTAAATAAAATACCAGCCTTGTTACCAACAAGGATTAATTGTTTCCTGTTCTGGATCGAGGATACCAAGTATTAAAAGTATATGCACTTTGGTACATTCCTACCACAAACAATACAAAAAGGATGACGACTCCAAAAAAGGGCTTTGTTGTATTTTTACCGAAGTACGTCAATGAGTTTCTGAGATTGAAACAAGAAGCTAGTGGCTATGTATCTTCGTGTCGGACTCCAGAAGACAAAAATAAATACAAAGAACTGTACCTATGCTTAGAAGGTATCACTTTGGAAGACGTGGAAAAGAAAGAAGGAAGACGATCATTTGCCAAAGTCTTGTTAAATTGTGAGAGGCAAATTGACGTAACGTCCGATATTACACAAGACGTAATACTTGGCAGATCCAAGTCGCTACTTTCAACCGATGGACGACAAAGGAAAACTCAAGAAACACGTGAAAATCATCTGTACAAATTTGATCCTGGTCATTTACGAAGTTTGCACCTCCCGGCGAGTTTAGAAATGTCTACATTGCAGACTACATGACAAATAATGCCCGTTTAAAGTTGTATTCCGTCTTAGAACGTTTTGGAGAATATTCCTCTACTTTGACACCGATAGTTCTATTTATATCTATCGTGGTCATCGCAAACACTCAGGAATTGAAGGTGACCGTATATGTGCATCGACGGACGAGAACCTAGAAGACACTATCGCCAGTTTTTCTATCGGTGGCTCCAAATATTACGTGTAATACTGTTGATATCGACAGGGAGAAATTCATACAAAATGTAGCGTCAAAGGACAATCAACTATCAATTGTGCCAAACATATCGAGATCTATAAATCAAAGAAGAATACAAGTTTCATGTGGCTGTGCATGGCTATTGTGACTTTGAAAGTCGACTCAAGTCCTTCAAACAATGGCCCAAAGATCGGAGTGGAATGAATGCCCAGCATCAAAAGCCTGATTTGTCTACTCTGGACGAGGAGACCAAGAACTGTATTTCACTTGTAGCATGAAGATCCACAAACTGGAGTATGAAGACCCAGCTTTCCTGAAACATGTCAGATGGTCTCAAAGAAGTGTGAATAGCTAGTTGGTTACACCAATAAAATTACGACTTGTATATGTATATGTATATTTTCTGTAACTTCTGGAATAATATTTTATTTAATTTTTATTCATGGTCGTAAACTGTATAGAATATTTTTTTATATAAATTATGTGCGTAATTTGGCTCTGTTAAAAATGCAAATCACGTCGGATCTACAAATAGATGTTTACATACATGTTGACAGTTAGTAATTATAATCGCAATAATAAGACTTAAAATGGCCCCTATGGAGTATTTTCCCAGTGGCTGATGGGATATGGAAGTTTCAAGAAGAATTCTATGGATTCACATTGGTTGCGCAACGTCATGTAAATATAAAAAGTTCGTCATAAATCAATAGTGTATGTTGTCACATGGATCTATTGCGAACTACAGTCGCAATATAAGGTGTATATAGGAGAAACTTAAGCATTCAGTTTCATTCCGATTTTGGAGTCGTTCACACTTTTTGTGTTCTTGATATAAGTTTGCAGATGTGTTTTATGTTGTATTTAGATACTTTTCGAGAGCATAAACATTTGTTTGGACTGTTCAGTGTGGTTATAGAAAGTGCTCATTGTTTGGACAAAATATTATTCTGGAACTGTTATAAATTATTCGAAAGAATTCTGGACAACGCCATCTTGACAACGTCACGGTTCTTTGAGGGCCAGTACATTTCCGGTACTGAAATTATAAGGGACTTTACATTCCTTTAGGGGGGCCCTGAGTGGCCGAGTGGTCTAAAGCGCTGATCGTTACGGATCACTGCCATCTCACCTCTGTCTGCGTGAGTTCGAGTCCAGGCTCGGCTAACGTGGGTACGTGAGAAAGCCTGCCAGTAGCTTCTCGTGGGTCGGTGGTTCTTCCCGGGGTTTTCCAGGGTTCTTCCTCCACCATTAATACTGGCCGCCATGTATAGCCTATCTAGTGCTGAAAAATGGCGTTAAACCCTATAACAACAACAACAACAACAACATTCCTTTAGGACTTTCATAGATCTTTATAAGGACTAATTTAGATTCGCTTCATTATACTGTAAGTTCCTCTCACATTTTTCATTTATAACTTTAATAATTAAATTGTTTGTAAATTTTACAAAACTTGTTGGTTTTGCTTTTTTTTCTCTTACTTAAGTTTGTGACCCTTGAGTCGTAACAGAAAATTAGTAGAACGGATCCGATAAGTCCCGGGTTTAAAACCCAGACGAGCCCAACCTCCCCTGCTTCTAGGCGAGAAGAAATAAAAGTTTCGGTCAAAAAGATGATATCGACATCAACTACAGCAGAAGAAAGGAACAAGGAATGGAAGGCAGAAGTGCAAACAGACACTTAGAAAGTACACGTCAAGCCTCGCCAATAATAAATACCACACGAAATTTAGATTCGAATCAAACAGTGGGTGACTTATTGAGGAGCAACCGCAAACAATCTCCAATCATGGATACACTATTGGACAGCATTTAGCACAGTCCTTGTTACGTAAATGTAATTATATTGCTTCTGTGTTAGTTTTAAAATTCTTTTTTATTTTATTTTTGTCTCATTACATTTTATTGTGATGATTATTGCAGGGATTTGAAATTCTTTTTCAGTAATTCTGTTTATCTAAGACGTAAAACGTATTACATTAGTAATATTTTTAGTTTACCTTGATCCGCGGTAGTGTAATCGCTACGCGAATACGATTGGCTGTTTTCAAGGTCCTTTTCGACCTACGTGTTAATCTGGATAAACAATGTTTTATTTTTATATTTGTTTTAGAGTGATAGTCTAGTTCTTAGATAGAGCTACGTGCAAATTGGCAAATATCTTATAACGTACTTCAAGTGTTATTAGATCACATAGTCTGTCTCGCGAGAACGGGATGATAATTCGGGTGAATATATAATCCTTTCTGAGCGCTCGTCAGTCAGTTGTATTTCTGATACCTAGAAGGCCGGATAGGTTACCAGATTGTTTTGAAATTCATTGGTGTTTGGAATTTAAATAATTTATTCTCTAGAAAACCAAACGAGTGTAGTTTTATAAATTCTGGGAGAAAGAAATTCAGTGGAAATTTATTCTGGAATTATGCGGAAACATAAACTGTGATTCAATTGAGGAATTGTTATTTTGTACAAGGACCACATCTGACGTCATCGCCTTCCATTTTGGTACGTCGTCGAGATTCGAACCTGGATTCTAATAGAACTATTTAGTGATAGGACTTGTATTTTTCATTCTTAGGATTAAAATTTGGATTATATTCACAAACCGTAAGTCCTATTTTCCAATTTTTACATTGTTTTCTAGGGAAATAAATTATTTTGTTAAAATATACAAAGCTTGTTGACTTCACTCTTTTCTTCTGTTAGATTTGTACGAGCCTACACGTAACAGTCCTGCACATACTGCTGGTTGGTGGGGGGTGGGGGGAGATCGAAAATGTATCGTGCTGTTAAAACCAGATGTGCTACATTAGTTACAAGAACAATCGATGTATATATTACACAAACCCATTAAAAAAAATTCCCGAGAACTCAGATTCATGGTTAGTACGAGTTTTAAAACTCGTTTTGAAACAAAATGATGGCAAACAGACAGGCGCCAAATGTCTTAAATGAGATTTTGAAAAAAAATTGAAGAAAGGAATTTATTTTTTCTCAAAATCTTGAAACGAAATCCAGTGTCGTAGAACGTTTCCAAATAAATTGAAAGAGCGTATTGTAAGAAAGTTACACATCAAATACTCTGACATGTTACAACGTCTCGTCAAAACATACAATCAATCGTAGAATCATAGCATCGGATGTTCACCCTAAGAAGTGATGGTGTTTGATCCATTATTTGGAATGTCACCCACCACCACAAAGAAAGAAGCGGTATTAAAGACTGGAGATTGGAGAAACCAAGTGCAAATTTGACAGAAGTTATTTACCTAACTGAACAACCCAATTGTTTCGTGTTACTGGACAAGTTTGTGGACGTGATCCTCCCGTTTATAGCTTGGAAGACGTGGACGTAGAAATGTTTAAAGGAACTTTTAATTGCCTGAGTTATAACAAATGACAAAAAGGAAGGCGACGTGTACGATATCAGAGGCATTTTCGATCGAAGATAACTTTACGTAAGTGGCCGAACGCCAACTCGAACAATTAAGTGCGCTGGAATGACACTTCACAAGTCATCGATTAAAAAGAAGTAACCATCATGCCGTTATACACGGTAGCTATCTCTCCTTCTCAGAGTTACTCTATTCAAGAACTCGAGAAAGAATCTTATTAGGTGTGGTGCGGAGAACATGTGCCCCATGCTGAAATAGTCTTTGCTGTCAAATCTGTGTATTGTGTCATCTGTGCAGCGAGTGACTATTTGTGTTTACAAAAACTAGACAAACAATTGCGGACAATTTCACTCACCAGTTGGATTAGTTATCTTCTTCCCAATTCTTCCTTAAAATATACTACGGGCAGTAACAACAACAACTGGAGCCTTGGGGCAACGTCAGTCACCATTCTGATGTCACTACAGCAGCAAAGGCCCTCTTTTGAAACTTTTGGGAAATCTTTCTCCTTTGACATCAAGCAACTCCTCCAAACTCGAACCATCTATATGAAGAACCAATTTTGTTTAACTTTACCAAGTGATAAATGTGTTTTCCAAGAATAACTTCTATTTTCACGGCCAATATATCTCAGTCCATATAATGAATCACGAAGCTCATTAGGAAGTTGCTTTGGTAGAATTCATTCGTCTTACGCAAACCTTGTATACCAGTGCAAGTATTTTAAACGATCAGTTTGGCAATATCCTGGTGAAAGCTTGCAATGGTGAACTGAATGAATACCACAGAATTGCCCATAATGTTCAAATACATATTTCTGATGATAAAAAAAATTTCCGTTACGTTTTGTCCCAGTTTGTTTTCTATTTCGGGTGTATAAACTGCTCTGTATCCTATGAGAGAAGTATACAAAAGCGATCAATTATACGAGTATTTCCGCTACCATGTCGAAAAGAACGAAAGACTAGTTATTGTTTGTTTAATATTAAAGGAGATCTTGGACAAAATATTTTATTCTCAAAAGGAAACGTCACGGTAAAACTAAATCCATACTCTCTCGACAACGAGCTTATAGTTTAGGAGACCTGTTACATATAGTTTTGCGTACGGTAGTACCACTCTTAAAAACGATGATGCCTCTGATATTGCATGCTTTAAAACATGCTCCATTAACGCAAGGAAATTAATTTCTTCCGAACGTCCTCATCGGCAAATAATCTCTGAAAGATGCATTTATGAGAGCAAGACAAAATGTGTTTTGCAAAAGACACCATTAATTAGCTTCTCATGGTATATCAAATAATTTGACCTTTTCTGAGAAGTCTTTTCCTAGTGAAAGTGTTTCAATACAGGGAATAGATTGTGGATTTGTTAATATTCCTCTCCATTGTGTTAATACTCCATCAGTCTTAGTTTTGGGACCTGTAATTAAAGGATAGCAAAACTCTTCTTAGCCCATTAGGTCTTAGTTCATTATTTTACTAGGTAATAACCTAGCTGCAGATAAGGTCGTGGTTAATCCAATTGTAGTTGACAGCCTTGTTTGGATGGACGAGTTGATCCAATCAAAGTAGAAATCCTTGGTTTAAATCCACCTTGCTCAGTAACCAGAGCTATGGCAAAGCATGCTCTTGAGAACGATGTTTGTGAACAGGATGTTATTCATTTAGCATATACTTTTCTTCAGGCTTTTAATGAGGTCACTTTTCTCCTAATTTTGATCACTCAGGAAGTACTGATCACAGTGATACCCTTTTATCTATATATTCTCTTAAATCTAATCAGAGTTATAAAAGACAATCATTAGTTGTCTTACAGGAAGATCCAGAAATCTCCCGTTTGTTTATAATCCCTATAAGTGAAAATGAAAGTACACAAGAATGAACTTATTAGTTCTTGACAAATGGGGTCCTCCTGAGGAAAATGAGACCATCTAAGGTACCCGCTGGTGAGGTGTGGTCTAGTAGATATCAAATGGTTATTCCTAAATCGAATCGACAGGAGATTGTTAGTTCTAGCCCATGACAAGTCGTTGCCTGCTCATATAGGATTAAATAAAAATGCCACAAAATCTTACTGGCCAAAAATTAAAAGTGATATTTCTATGTTTTGTAACCCTTGTCATACTTGTCAAATGGTGGGCAGACCCAATCAAAACATACCAGAATCTCATCGGTAGCGTATTCCTGAGTTTGACGAACCATTTAGTAGAATAATTATAGACTGTGTCGGCCCTTTACCTACGACCAAGTTAGGCAATCTATACTTGCTGACCATTAATGTGTGCGTCCACAAGATTTTCAGAGTTATTCCTTTACGGATTATCAACTCTAAGACCATAGTGAAAGCTGTTGGAAAACTTTTAACACTAATTAGCCTTCCTAAATCTCTTCAGTCTGAACAACGATCTAATTTCATGTCAGGTCTTGCATGAATTAAGTATCCAACAGCAGTGGTCTTCTGCCTATCACCCTGAGAGTCAAGTTGTTTTGGAAAGGTTTCAACGGACTTCAAAGAGTATGATTAGGTCACACTGTCGTGAGACAGAAAAAGATTGGAATCAGTTGTGCAACTGTTGTTGAATGCTTCAAGGGAGTCTCAAGCGTTTCTAGGATTTAGTCCTTTTTGAACTTGCTTTTGGACACACTGTCAGGAGACCATTGAAATTATTGAAAAATATACTTTTTCCCACTGATGAGTCAGACTTGAATCTTGTTGACTGCGTATCTAAATTTAAAAACAGTTTCTCTAAGGCTTGGAGGTGGCAAGAACTAATATTCATTCTGTCCAGTCCAGAATGAATTTCAGATATAACAAACATACAAAAGATAGGAGCTTTCAGCGAGGTGATAGAGTTTTGGCTTTGTTACCCATACTCCAAATTCCAATTCAGGCTAATTATTCTGGTCCCTATACCATTGAAAAGAAAGTGAGCGACTTAAATTACATTACCAATATACATGGGAGGAGAAAGCAAATTCAACTTTGCCACATTAACATGTTAAAAGAATATGTTGACAGAGATAGCCATATAAATTATCCAATTAATTTAATAGTATCTGTCCACACACACACACACACACACACACACACACACACACACACACCATTCAAACGAACATGCGAAATTGGATAGTGGTGACCTTGAGGTGACTAATCTTCTTAATTTTAAAGTTTTGGACAATCTGGACAAGAAACGTTCGCATCTGCTACCGCAAGAGATCAATGAACTGAAACTGCTACTAAAAGAATATGAAAACTTATTTCAATTATTCCAACACGAACAAATAAGATTTTCCACGACACCGAAATAATGGCTTCAACGCCTCTAAAGCAACATCCTTATAGGATGAATCCTCTCAAGAAAGAATTTCTAAAGAAAGAAGTTCAGTATTTACTGAAAAATAATTTTATCAAAATAAGTAAAAGTGTCTAGGGTTTACATTGTATTCTTGTGCTGAAACCAGACAAGACTGTTCCGTATGTGTTCCGCATGTGTACTGATTGCAAAAGAGTAAACAGTGTTCACTAAGACAGATTCGTTTCCAATTCTTAGAACTTATGGCTTTTTTGACAGGACTGGAAATGCCAAGTACGTGAAAAAGTCTGACTTCTTGAAGTGATTCTGGAAAATTCCACTTACGGACATAGCAAAGGAAATCACAGCATTCTTGACTCTATATGGACTTTACCAATACAAAGTCATGTCATTTGGGATGAATGGCTGTCCAAGTTAGTTCTAACGTTTGATGAATATGATAACATCTGGAATAGGAAATTGTGACGCTTACATTGATGACCTCATCACTTACAACGACACCTGGAAGAACCACATGGAAACCATCCAGAAGTTTTTCGAAATGCTCAGCGAAGTAAATTTGACAATCAACTTGAGTTAAAGTTACTTTTGCGATGCTTGTGTCACTTTTTTTATATGTTATGGGACATGGTAAAATAAAACCTATAGAAGTTAAGGTTAAAACTATTCCATGTGCCTATCAATAAAAAGTAACTGATGCGATGTTTGGGTATCGCTGGTTATTATCGGAAATTTTGTTTTAATTTCTCAATGATTACTGAACCACTGTCCAATTTGCTGAGTAAGAAGACCAAGTTTCACTGGTCAGACAAGTGTCAGGAGGCTTTTGAAAATTAAATGACATGCTCAAAAGTGAACCAGTTCTCTCATATCCAGCTTTTACTAAATTATTCAAAATATCTATAGATGCAAGTGACGTAGGAGTTGGTGGAGTACTTTTATAGAAAGACAGCGATGTTGTGGATCATCCAGTGTGTTACTTTTCAAGGAAATTGAATCAGCACCAGAGAAATTAGTGTTTGGCTTTGATGTTAGCATTGCAACACTTTGAAGCATACGTTTGTGCAGTTCCTTCTCCAATCGTCTTCCTCAGCGATCACAACCCCTCTCTTTTCACTACTACAATGAAGATTAAGAATCAGTGATTGTTACGATGGAATCTGATTTTACAGTCATATAACATCTACGTCAGGCACATCATGGGAAAAGAAATTTTGATTGCAGACGCACTTTCACGTGCATAGAAGTACAGTATTGCATCGTTTTGTATACATGATTGTAATCATTCATTTTTTTTATACGATAGCAATTACAAAAATGTTTGGTATTAGATAGAAGAACGTTTTATGGTAAGAAAAACATTTCTTTCAAGAAGAAATATGTTTTGCAGTATCTTTTGAATTTATAATGCATAAATTTATATTTCGGAAAACTTTAATGTCTATTTGTATTTTACATAATGGTGTTAATTAAGTTTAAGCACCATGACATAACAATACGTTTAAATTCAATCCTGAGTTCTGTATCTAATGGGTCATTTACAATTACAAAACAGAGATGTTGTCATCAGTCAGACTTAAATATTGACTTCAAGTGTCTTGTAATGTACAAATTATAAATAAGAAAAATGTTGACAGGACATTGATGACGTCAGGTTTGTATATACATTTCAAATCATGGAATGTCCTACACTAACTAATTTTTGTTTCCTATCAGGTAAACCAATCTCTCAACAATCATGTATTGTTTTGGGTTTTTTTTAAAACTATTTGTGGGGTTCTAATGAACACTTTTATATAATTTTAGATGAAGTATATCAGCTTGGGGAGGTTTGGAAGTATTTTGTCACAGAATAAGGCAAGAGATAACTTGGTTTTGCCTTAGATCTATTTTTGACCTTTATTCGTTGTGCATGCGTACAACGTTACCTGGGGTGAATCATTGTTTCTCCAGGTGAGCGACTGTACTAGCATGTATCTCGTCGGAAACTACATGGGACGAGTGTCACGAAAGGCATGGTATGCATGAGTATTTTACCCTGACTATTATTCACTCTCCTATGGATTTAAGGTTGATTCCATTTCAAACTGAGGCAAGGGTCATTTGGATTTTGTCAAAGATTGAACGTTCTCCATTATGTTCTTCGGCCATAGGGGTAAGTGTTAAATTTATATTTTGTTTGATATGTGAAGTCTATTCTCGTTTTAATGTCATATCGGGTAATGAAGTCTTTACTACTTCAGATTGGAAACGTTGTGAACTTTGGATTACAAGTTGCTATTACTGTTTAATTTATTAGCATATATCTAAAAATTAATTCAGAACCCATTATTATGACCAGTTTGGTTTTATTGTAGCTGTTCAGGGTTGAGCGTAGCTGTCCATAGAGTGGCGTGTTGTCTGTACGTATGTGTATACCTGTCCATAGGGCTGTGTTAGGGCTGACGGTAGCTGTGTAGGGCTGAGCTGACTGTAGCTGTTTAATGCTGTGTGCTGTCCGTATGTATGTGTATAAATCTATACTTGTGGTGGAACCACGAATGTAGGCGTAGCCAATACAAGGGTGCTGGGTGCTGTCTGTACGTATGTGTATACGTATATCTGTACATGTGGTGGATCCGTGAAGGGTGTGGGCGGCCGATCAAAGTGTGGGCCAACCCAAGGATTCAGTGAAACTGTGTGGTTTATCAGTTTATGAATCATACGACTGTTCAAGTGTTAAGAGTCATGTTTGTTCCAATTGATGTTTCAATTAAGTACACCATCAATCATTTTATATCACTTGAGATCATTAAGAATCTTATTTGTACTCCAGGAGATTATGTGAATCTCGCTTACATAAGCTTAATATAGGAGATTATGTGAATCTCGCTTACATAGCTTAATAAAGGAGATTATTTGAATCTCGCTTACATAGCATAATATAGGAGATTATGTGAATCTCGTCTACAGTGTATATTTTTCGAAGCATATTTGAATTCTTTGAGTTTATTTGAATTTTAATGGTATTCCATCCATGAGATTATGTGGATCTCGCTTGTGTTGCATAATATTAGTGGAAACGTATTTGCAGTCCCTGAGGTTATTTGAACCTCACTTCTCAGACCTAAGATTATATGGATCACATTTTTATTTTTCAATTTGGGAATGTATGTACAGAGATTAGATCAATCGTATGATAGGAGTGTGTGTGTGTGTGTGTGTGTGTGTGTGTGTGTGTGTGTGTGTGTGTGTGTGTGTGTGTGTGTGTGTGCACACTACAAACAATCAAAGTAAGGATTAATCCTAACTTGGTCACTAAGAAATCAAAGTATGGAGATCTATCTCTTGGTCACTAAGAAATCAAAGTATGGAGATCTATCTCTTGGTCACTAAGAAATCAAAGTATGGAGATCTATCTCTTGGTCACTAAGAAATCAAAGTATGGAGATCTATCTCTTGGTCACTAAGAAATCAAAGTATGGAGATCTATCTCTTGGTCACTAAGAAATCAAAGTATGGAGATCTATCTCTTGGTCACTAAGAAATCAAAGTATGGAGATCTATCTCTTGGTCACTAAGAAATCAAAGTATGGAGATCTATCTCTTGGTCACTAAGAAATCAAAGTATGGAGATCTATCTCTTGGTCACTAAGAAATCAAAGTATGGAGATCTATCTCTTGGTCACTAAGAAATCAAAGTATGGAGATCTATCTCTTGGTCACTAAGAAATCAAAGTATGGAGATCTATCTCTTGGTCACTAAGAAATCAAAGTATGGAGATCTATCTCTTGGTCACTAAGAAATCAAAGTATGGAGATCTATCTCTTGGTCACTAAGAAATCAAAGTATGGAGATCTATCTCTTGGTCACTAAGAAATCAAAGTATGGAGATCTATCTCTTGGTCACTAAGAAATCAAAGTATGGAGATCTATCTCTTGGTCACTAAGAAATCAAAGTATGGAGATCTATCTCTTGGTCACTAAGAAATCAAAGTATGGAGATCTATCTCTTGGTCACTAAGAAATCAAAGTATGGAGATCTATCTCTTGGTCACTGGTTACTAAATAATCAAAAAGATCTATGCTGGTAGACATTTAATCATATTGATATAGTCGTAAGTTCAATTAAGGGAACCATAGATACAAAATATTTATTGAAAGCATGTGAATATATAAAACAGAACTCCGCTGACTTCTTGTTTAAAAAAGAAATCGTTTACAAATAAATTCATTTATTCAGTTTGAATGTAATTTAATAGTTACATAAAATTAGTAAAGAACACGTTGGAAACTTTCCAAACTTAAAATGGTACAGATACCAGAATGATCTGAAAACTAGGCAGTCTGGTTCAAACGATATTCGCGATGACAAGTATACATAAGCACATCCATGCTAAGAGAACTGCAGAAGAATAACAATTTCCAGCCGCATTTGTCACATAATATAGCCTTTTCCTGTTATCTTTCTTAGTCGTAAAACTGGAAACATTCTGCGTCTGTAATACGGAAGAATATTCATTTCCGATGGAGAATCCATTTTGAATGGCTCTCATGATGGCGGATACCAGAGGGTATTTCCCTTCGTTGCATGCTGCTCCCTTGAAATCATCAATATCGAGTGACCAGAACATAGTACCCGCAAGCCTTTGCTTATATGCATAACGTACCTGCAAAAATCGGTGCAAGTAATATTGACCTAAGACATAGTTCGTTTTATCTGTAGTCGTAATATATCATTGAAAGAAGAACAACATTTTGCCAATAGAGTTATTCTAATCAAAGTACAAAACGTATACTTCTTTCGCGAGCAAATGTGACATACATATAACAAATTAAATGACTTACTTTCTATCGTTGAGATCCATGATTTTATATTAAATAGGATATGGGTAAAGCTTTCAAGCTCTTTTTTGAAATACTGTATGCTCCAAGAGTTTACACTAACCTGTAAGTTTCATTTCCCATTAGATCCTTTTTGGAACTAAACATCATATATAAGATATCGATGATGCAATTTTTACTATATGCTTTAAGTGATTTTAAGTATATTTTCAATATGTTGTGCTTACCGCTTCCTGCATGCTCTTAGCGTTTGCATATCCTATCCAGTGGTCATCCGCGTATGCATACATCATTTTCTGCTCCTCATCCCAAACCTTTGTCCATTTCGCTGACACCGTTTTACACAACTACGGATAGAAAGACAGAGCAATTTTATATCAAATTTATACACAAAAAGGATTGACGAGTGTTCGTAAATACAGGTGACGTTCGCTATACGCCGATTCAATTTACGCGCTTTAATTTTAAAGCCATTCATAATGAAGACATAACTTTCAAATTTGCGATACTTCTTTTTTACTCCATCGCTGGCTCATGTGCTGTTAGCTGCGTGTAGCTCACGTAAATGCATGCGCGCACATCTCATCACTCGCCGAGAAAATTCTGCATAAATAATCATTTCTTGAAAACTTAGAGGTATAATTTCCAACTAACTTTCTTAATTTACAACTATCCTGTGGGAAAAATTACTTTCGATTAACGCCAATTTTCGATTTACACCATAACCTCAGGAAAACATCTGTGGCATAAATCGAGTGTCACTTGTAGAAATACTGACAACAAGATTTACAAACTTTACCATAAGTCAATGTGTGGAACTTTTTCCGTTTACTTTTCTCGTCTTGCGCACGTGCCAACGAATTGGGACAACTTCCATCTTCATGAGCTTCATCACTGAGACAGATGCTGGATAGATTAAGACGTGATCACGGTCGTCATCAGCTGACACAGATGCTTGATAGCTAAGACGGGGTCACGATCCTCATCAACTGATATAGATGCTTGACAAAGACGTGATCATGATCCTCATCAGCTGACACAGATGCGTGATATTCTAAGAAGGAGGTCAAGAGCCTCATCAACTGACACAGATGCTTGATAGGCTAAGACGAGGTCATGATCATCATCAACTGACACAGATGCTTGATAGACTAAGACGAGATCGTGCATTGCTTATTAGAGCAAGTGTTTTTCTCCCTGTTTATGAGATTTTTTTGGAGACATTTGCAAACTGAGACCAGCAAGTATCCAAACTTCACCGAAAATCGGCCTCTAATAATGCACGAAATTCTTGATTTATCACTGAAACAAACTTATGATACTTTTTAGTTCTCTTAATATAATATAAAAAGAGAAATGGTTAAATGCCAAGTATGTATTTGGAAAATCTCTTTCTTATAGAGGTTTACTTACTCAGATATAAAACCTCTGAGAGTACTGCTTTGTTAGTGCGTAGGATAGATATAGTAACATGTCTCTGTTTGATTTGTTTCTGTATTTGGTTTGTTGCTTTACGACACACAAGTGTGGTTTTTAGTGCTGCAGCAATTGCAGTAGAGAACCTTGCCCTAGGAAATGCCACTGTAGCCGTCCCAGACTGATTGGATTGTACTGGATGGTAGGATTCGAGCCCGTATCCTTGCGGTAAAGAGTCTATCACACTAACCGCTAAGACACGATGGCTCCGACCTCTTACGACTTAACAGATTTCCCATCGGTGCTATTCTACATCCACAGCCGGAAGATGGAGAGAGGAGGGATCTCTGTTCTGAAATCTCTAGTATCTATCAATTCGTTTTCATAGATAGAATATGTTCACAGATGCTATTTAAAAGCGCGAGTTCATTTAAGAATCTCCATCAGAGAACATAACAAATAAATATCATGATTTCCAAAAAATTCATGTTCTAAAGGATAAACAATATAAAGCCAAAACAGATGATAATTTAAGATAAATGATCGCGTATACAATTTTACACAAACATATAAACAAACCCCATAGTAAGTCAGCTGTTTATTTGCGCCACTAGCAGAGGAAACTGTTGACCCAACATCATGCTGTGATGAATTCAAAGTGTAATATAAAGCGGTACCGGTCAAGCCGAGAACGAGTTTGTCTGATTGGGCGCCACCATCAATCCAACGTTTGATTGCCCAGTCCTACAAGATAATCACAAGAGACAAGGCGTGAATCTCGATAGTAAAGTTGCATCCCTATTCACGATGTAAATACCAGTTTACTATTTTCACCCTAGACCGAGACGGTAACAGGTACACCGTGTTGACCTGGAACGTGCCAAATTCTATCGGATTCGACCAATCGATGGTCGGAATTGTGCCACATTCAAACGAGTTCACATATGGCTCATTCGACTACGATATTGACGCAGTCCAGTTCGAAAAAACGAATACGATAAAGCTGATACTGTCTCGGTTGAAAGGGAAAACCATAGACTTTTATTTACCCTTGGTCAAACTTTAGAAATTATATGCTACAGCTTAACAAGTCTTTTCTACACATTTATTTACTTGTGTATCTAATATACATAGAAAATAAATTAAGGAATTTCACGATGGAAAAGGAAGAGAACATGTTGGTTTCTGAATCAACTTTAAAACTGATAACTTCAACATTCCTCAATCTAGCCCTTGTTTTCTATAACCCTGAAAACAAATAACAAGTTTTGGACATGTTCAACAAGAGGCTGTTTTCTAAAGGTAGCAAAACATAAATTATTTGTACAGGAAGATACGTCGCGAAACACCAAGGACTAATAATAAACGTAAAAAGAAATTAAAGGGCTGATTTTATTTATTTATTTATCTATTTATTTATTCGTTAATTGGTTTTGTAATTAATTACTATATTTGATACATTATTCCTACCTGACTGTACGCTTGATTAAAGTTTAGGTTTGTCTTGCGAGAGTACAAAGGGGCTGTGAATCCTGTCACTTTACTCCAAGGACCGAAGAAGTCATAGGCCATGACAAGGATATAGTCCACGTGCCTGGGAAAGAGATGATTATTATGCAATATAAAGCACCTATCACTATTAATACAAATCTGAACTATTAGTAAAATAGAAACACCATCCGTTCACACCCTGAGATTGGTTCGTTCTGATCGATATCATGGGTGCCAGATTTTACTATCTTTTAATTATGCTACAAAAATCTGTATTTCGGCACAGTGATAAGTCTTCGGATCTATTGTACTTTACAAGGCCAAAATCAATTTTGAAGAAAACAAAACCCAAATAGTTTGATATTTGTTCACCTCTACGAAGCCATGTACTTAAATTTTAGTCTTACACGAACAACTATAGGATATCATGTACGTCGTATGCATGCTAGACAATCTTGCAACAGATATTTATTTTAAAACTAATATTGTTTAAAACCATATGTCTATCGTTGATATTATCCTGTTCTGACGCAAAATATTTTTAAAAGAAAAAAAAAAAATTAAACAGCATATTCTGGGAGCAATATGCATAACAAAGAAATTGTTACAAAACCAAAACTTTTTCCAACTAATGATTTTATAAATTACACAACCCCATTAGGTTGTGACAAAAGCATTTAAGAGTCGATATTTAAAAAAAATATGAAAATTTAAACCTGATTATCAAAATCCCAAATTATCATTTTGCTACATTACTTATGCGTATGATTCTGTTTAGTGTGTGGTTTTCGAACGTGGAAAATACCAGGAATATTCTGATTCTGTTTTGGGGAGGTCGAAAACTGACCATATTCCAGGAACTTTACCTGCACCATTGTATCAGCAATGTTCCAAGTCGCTATGCAATTTGAAACTTTAGAGGAATAATAACCATCTACACAAACACACTATCCCACCTTCAGCAGGGGTGGGGGGCTATATTTTGTCTTCATATACACATACTTACAATCCAACTTATAAATCACACATACCAAAGGAGGGGTGGGGTTTTGTTTTATGGATTCAGACTCATATACACATACGTATGGATGGGGTGGGAGTTGTTTATATCCATACAAAAACATATACACATCCACTAGTACCCATCGAGAGAAAAGGAGATCCGTTAATCGAGAAAAGAAAGATATAGAATAAAAAAAATTTAAAAGTCAGAAAAGAGTAAGTGAGCTTTCGTTCAAAATCAATACTTTCATGTTCCTCTCCCAACACCAGCTCAGTAACTAGCATGCACTATATCCGGCTAATTACAGAAAACATCCAGATTGAAATTCAAGAACAATGTATTGTTATCTTCGCTAGCCAAGGTTCTGATATGATAACCCAGTCTACTTCGGTACCTTGGCTACCGAAGATGCTGTGTTGTTTGCACAATGAGTTAAGAAAAAACATCACGTGCAACAATATAGAAAGTTTGTTTTGCAGCTTTATAGCAATCCGTTCGGTGGCTACAGTGCGATGTTGGTTTCTGTGAACAAAACAAACATGGATATATTTGAGTTACAATTATTATTTTCCTTACATTTTTTTATAAACTTTCGATTTAGATGTTTTTACGTTTATTGACTTTAAACTTAGAAAAGGGACGTTCATTTCAAATAAAACTTTAAAGAATGGTATCCATAACAAGTCAACAGTCGTGTACTTGACGGAATACAAAGCTTCGTTGATGTGAAGAAAATATTCGGAGGAATTTAAAATTACGCTCGAGCCAGTATTGGATCTTTAGCAATTAAGCATTAACGTTTATTATGGTATTCTGTGGCCTGCATATAACAGTTTCACACACTTGGTCAAAAACAATGTAACAAGTTATACAATTGTCGCAGTGTTTACCTGTGGCATTCCTCAGCGTTGTTGTTATATGAGAGAGAGAGAGAGAGAGAGAGAGAGAGACTGAGAGAGAGAGACTGAGAGAGAGACTTTCAATCTCAACTTAAGCAAAATACAGATAATAAAACTCCGACTGGTTCACACATCACCAGAGCAGCAGAAATATTCACTCTTACTCACTAGCATAACATAAATGAATTCAAAGCAAAAGTCGTGAGGTTTAAGACCATATATA
>JAECUM010094630.1:0-47494 GCA_016617855.1 Megalonaias nervosa | reverse complement strand
TATGATTTGGGGGTCACGTGACCCTCCTTGACCTATGCTGCGGACGCCCATGACTACAAATGTCAAAAGCTATTTGTGTATTGGCGACCATATCACACGAGGCAGCAGTGTGACGGATGTCGTTGCTCGTTCTACATTCTAGTAGTCATATGGGCTTCCGCATGATATCATTACTTTTTCTACCTTCCGGTAGTCCTGAAGGCTTCTACATGATGGCGTTACTTGTTCTACAGCCTGATAGTCTTATTGGCTTCCACATGATATCATTACTTTTTCTACATTCCGGTAGTCCTGTAGGCTTCTACATGATTGCATTACTTGTTCTACTTTCTGGTAGTCATTTGGGTTTTATACATGATATCATTGCATTCTTTTGGTAGTCCAGTGGGTTTTCACGTGTTAGCTATTACTTGTCATAATTTTTGTCTTCAAGCATGAAATTTAAAAGAGCTGAAAAGGGGAATAGCTACTTCTGACTCATAATAAAGGGAAAAACAAGTTAAGGTACAGATGCAAACATGTGTGAAATTGCTTTCTCTGGGCTACTTAATTTAGGCTGGGCTTCCTTGTAGCCCCACCCTCACCATAGGCTACCACCTGATCTTTATTATTACCATTGACTCGAAGGGAGAGAATTTGAGAGATATTGCTTGATGAGTATATATCCTACAAATACTTTTAAACGCTCGACTTTGATGAGTGTAATGACAAGACACGAGGGTATTATGGTTCCTTTCACATCTAACAGGTATTTGATTTTTGCTTTCAGTTGCTATTATTTATGTTTTTATTTATTTATTTATTTATTTATTTATTATCAAAGCTACAAAACGACTGTGATTAAAGCCAGGCTTCATTGTTTCTTCTAATTAGAACTTCAGAGTTACTACATAGCGAAACCAAATCTATCGCAGAGCTTCTGTTCTGTGTGTGTGTGTGTGTGTGTGTGTGTGTGATGTTAATATATGAGACTGAATCGTTCGTTATTCTTTAAAATCAAGAATAGGGTAACAACTTATGGCTGAGAATCATGCAGCAATTTTACCCCAAAGGTCGACCATATACCATTCTTTCTTTTTTGTTCATTTTTTTTTATTAAACCTACTTCTCCAAATTAGGGACTTTAACGCCTTTCTGGAAGTAAAAATAACTTCTTTCAGATTCTCCGAAAATGGGATAGATCAGTTGGTCGCAAATGAAGCCACATTTAATACACTAAAGCCTGACCAAGAAATAACTATCTTCATCGTTTTCAAGTTATTTTTTTTTTCTTTCTCGACTTAGCCATAAACCCAAACAGAAAGAATGTTAAAGAAGATTGGCATTTGTTAAATGCTGCGCAAACTGTAGAAAGACAACAAACCGAGAAGGGGGTGGGGTAGGGGTGTATTTCGTTTCTGGTGAAACATATTTCAAGCTTTAACCGACAGCAGTTGGTGGAACAGTAAGGCATAGGCCTATGCGGATGTTTCTCCTATTTTCGGCACTTATACATTGGATAAAGTGGAACTGATGTCAACGTGCACTACCAGATATTGTAAGATGAAGATGAACTAGGTGTGATTTAGGTCCAAAACTTGTATTCGAGTTTTCAGTTATTTCGAGGTTTGAACATGTCAGGCAAGATTACACTTTCATGCCGGGATTGAACAAGTTATTCGAATGACACGAGTGTTCGAGATATTATACACTCCATCTTACCATTGATCATTTATAAGGGTGAAAAGAAATCATAATATTCTGCAGTGTCACTAAACCCAGTTGGCAGTTAAACGAATATCGACGAACTGTCATGAAGAGCGATAAGGAACTTAATGTGAAGATGTCAGACTGGTTTATTCGGTCACCAATAAAATATATTGCATCAGATTCAGAGCCATTGATGAGAAGATCGTGAAGAATAACCAGTCTTTAATGTTCATAAAATTCAAGTACTCACAGGCAAATGACACAGTAAATGGGTTGAGATTTCCCAGTCTGATTAAAATCGAGATCGCGAACAAAACTGATTTATTACGAAGAGATTTCAAACATAACTTCCTTATTACAAATAGATCTCGAACATGATGACTTATTACAAATAGATCTCGAACATGGTTGACTTATTACAAATAGATCTCAATTTTAATCAGGCTGAAGTTGATAACAATTGTCTTCATCAACCATGATAAAATGACAAAATAAAAGTTGTTGGGTTGCGCGATAAGGAAATGACATGAACCAAATAGATACCTGAATAATAAAAACTTAAAACCGAGTTAGTTGAAAAATAATAACAAATGTATAATTTTATTTTGAAGCTGAAGTACACGTCTTCAAATTGCCATATTTTAAACAAATATTGATATAATTTTGTCCCTGGTCGATGCGTGTATGTACGGAGATGACTAGGGACGTATATAAGGTAATAAGACACAAACAGAGACGAAGAAAAGTTGAAAGATTGGTTCCAATTTGTGCTGCTTACAAATATCATCAAATCATATTTTCGTCTTTCAAATGCAGTAAATATTCCTTGACGGTTTTCATCGACGCTATCAATGTTCCAATTGAACGTCAGCTAAGGGCCAAAAATATCAAGTGTCATTGTCGCCCAATCAGATTAAACGCCTATTTTTGAAAGGTTTCATAACGCGATTATTATTACAATCTTGGTGGCTAGTACGGCTTCATATTTCCAGATTAACTTCTCAAAAATGCCAGTGCCATAGTCACATAAGTTGAATCATTTCGTTTTTCTTAAGTGCATCGGAAGATCTTAAATTTGATGGGGCTAATTAAATGGCTTCGCAGTTCATGAACTATGAGAGCCGCCAGGCAACAAAAATACATACAGAAAACCCGCACATACACGGGCTATATATTTGCGCATGAACAGAAGAGCGTTTGAATCGACTGAAAGTGCATGCATATTCATTTTCACATGTTTCTCATCAAAGAATACAGCTTCTCGATGATGACAGAACGATTGACATGACTTGGATAACCATTTTATGTGCGTTACCATGGTTACATTGATCCCGTTACGTTACAGTGCTCGCCACAATAAAATCAATTCGTTGGAATGGCATCATATCTTGTAGATGGCTGAACGATAATCTTTTTACTGGGCCATGAGTTTCAAAGCCAGCTCCAGTTCTAAGTGCAAAATACCGTATACATCGCATGCAGGTATATGCGTGTGACATAACATAGGTCAACGACAGTTTAAAAGTGTCGGAGAAATAATTCTATTGCTGAGCAAAGAGGACACTGTAAAATCCTGACATTTGTTGGGTACTATACGACTAATATGAAGGTCGATTTGGGTAAAATTTACGGGTATTTTTCCCTGTTATATGCTTTAACTTGTAAGTGGTATGATCGTTGTAATGATGGTCGAATGCATTGAAGATGAACCAGGTTCTGGAATACCATTGTCTGCGACTTGCGAGCGGGAAGTGACTGCTGTGTCATGAGCAATGATGAAGACGCTTGATACACAGCGGACGATATGTATATTGTTACACGCATGGGTCTCTCTACCGAGCGGTTCCAACACCTGTGTGATCATGGCTGGAAATCCGTTGTTTTCCAAGGACATCGAGACAACAGATGTAGTCAACTCCAACGTTCTTGAAAGCGAGAATACTACAGATAATTGTTTCTCTAATACCTGTTGATCACACATCATAAAAGTCTAATTTCACATTTGCATGTTTTTTTTTTTCCTGTTTCATATTTGTATGGCTCTTTAGTAAACCTTTCTGAGCCGAATATTAATTAGTATTTCACGCGGTGCAATACAAAACACGATCCAAACACCCAATACAAATATGTATTCCTATATCAAATTACTAAACACTTATGCCTAAAAATATCCAGAGAATTCCCATTATTATGAAGAGTCCATTTTACGAAACTAATCCATGCTGTTGAACAGTCTCGTTAATATTTACATCATGATGTCTTTTCTTGGAAACTGGCTAATTACTGAGAAATTTCTTCGCATCACTGAATCTCCATACTCAACAAATAATCGCTAAAATCTAACAAAACTTTGAACGGAGACGGAAATATAAATAAAACATACATTAGGTTTATTGCAATATCGTTGCAATCATTAATTCGACAACTTGTCTTTGTGTGTGTGTGTGTGTGTGTGTGTGTGTGTGTGTGTGTGTGTAATGAATTTGGATCGCATAAAACGAGCAGAAACCACAAATCGTTCAGCGTAGTCGGAATGTCAAGAGAGTGTTGTAGGCATTATTTTTGGATACAAAAGACCTGATCATCCAGTTACCAGCACCACACTCTGCTGTTGTCACTGGACATTTTTATACACCCATAGTGGAATACTGACGAACAACGCATCTGTGGACCAATACCCGAGGAATCCATGACAGTGAGCTTGCGCATTATTCCGCCTTCTTGACGGACTTGCTGAAGGAGCACAACATTCAATCTTTGCCACATCCTCCATACAGCGATGGTTTAGCTCCGAAGTAATTGATGGCTAGATCTCGTTATAAAAGGTTCGCGGAGGGGCAGACGATTTGGCAGCCGCCATGCGGTTGGAAGTGCAGTTTTCCAGTGAATGAACAACATATCAAAAAGTGAATAAAAGATGGCATCTAATAATTGGATAATCAGACTGAGAAAGTGTACAGCGGTGCATGGGGAGTGCTTTGAGGGAATGCACTGATGTATTGTTTACGAATAAAGAATTTTCTTGTACAGCGTACTAGTATTCAGAACTTTTAAATACCCCTAGTATAGTTTGTGAGAATGATTCCGATATATATATATATATATATATATATATATATATATATATATATATATATATATATATATATACACACACACAATTCATATCAGTAAACATACTTGAATTAGTTAAACCGTGCTAAAATATTTAAAATCCATTTATTATCAATCAACTAATCATGTCTAAATTCTTTTAGTAATGTAATGTCTGATCTATTTTTATGTTCAAGACGATTAATGCCAATTTTTCCAAAGGCTCTCGTCTTGAAATAATGTAAACTTACGTAAACTTCGCATACAACCACGAACAGTACGCAAAAAACCCCAGCTTATTTGAAAATAATGCACGTGTAATGCATCGAAAACAGCCCATATCATACCTATGAAACGATCTCTACGGCTTGTTGATTTTTAATAACACTTTCAATACATGATTGGTTTTGATAAAATGTCACTATTTGGAGGGGCAATTGCCTAGTGATATATAGGTCCTCCGGTCATTCGTATGGTCAAGCGTTTGTTGTACAGCCCAACTGTATTGCTTCAGACCAATGAACCAGGTATTACCCTGTACGAATGACCTTGAATCTATACAAATGATATAGCAAATCACATATTTAATAACAAATATATTTACACTAAGCTACAAACAATCACGTGTCTAACTAGCATGCACCTGGGTCTTGTGAAATCTAGGGGCTCAACAGCAAACAGGAAAAGCATCTTCTGGTCCGAGCTCAAACACTTTTATGTTCAAGAATTAGTGTTTCTATGGGAATATCAATTAACGTCTGATCTCTGTCTTATTGGTTTTGATCCTTGGTGACGTCACATGTTAGGGTCTTGGGGCTTATACATGGTTGGATATTGTTGTCCGATAAGCTTGGTACGTCCGCGTCAAAGACTGTATGCACCATGCTAGCCAGCACCAGCTTTACATTTTTTCTTAAGAAAGGAAGAAAACAATGTACAGCCTGGTCAAATATTTTTGCCCATTTATGTACAAAATTTAGACTTATCTATGAAGACTTTCAGAGGAAGTCCCACAATAGAGAATCAAAGCAGGATTGACGTAGACAATTTCTGTCGTTCATGTCTGTCTGTCTGTCTCTATGTCTCTCTCTCTCTCTCTCTCTCACACACACACACACACACACACACACACAATTTGCAGCACGCAATGCATTTATTGTGATTCACCGTGCTTGCATGATTTACGCTGCCAGTTTGAAGAAGCATAGCACAAAGACTGGTAGCGTCAGAATGGTGATGTAATCGTTAAAACACACTGACCAATACTGTGTGATCTCTGCGAATGCAATTGTTAGAAGGACCGTTGCAGGAAATGTCATGAAAGGTTACTTATAAAACGATCAATCTTATGTTCATCACGTCTGTACAATGGATCTTAAGAAAGTACTATTAGGTGAATGAGCAAAAACTTCTACCCACCTGGGTTGAGTAGATAATCTCCTTTTATCCCGACTGTCGCCGAATACAAGTTTTGGCAAAGGAGCATTTTTCTAAGAATGATTTTAATAATAACGAGCAAAACCGATATGCAGCAAGCGCTACAAGAATATTAGCAGCACGTGCTGCAAGACTTATTTGCAGTACTTGCTACAAGACTGATACACAGCACGTGCTACAAGACTGATATGCAGCACGTGCTATAAGACTGATCTGCTGCACGTGCTACAAGGCTGATATGCAGCTTGTGCTACAAGACTGATATGCAGCACATGCTACAAGACTGATATGCAGCATGTACAACTTTACAAAAGAAAGAAACAAAAAAGGATCAGCTTGTAATACTGCACCAGACTACACCGTCATGAGCCGAACCACACCGATACCACTTGATGTCATGTATGTTAACTTGACTGCCTGTGTGCATGAAATGAAACTTCGGCTAAATTTTTGGCATTTCATTCAAGCATGTAGTTTTTATTATATTTAGACTTGCATTTGATTCTAGGTTCGTCATTCCGACGTGTTATTCTATGTTAACGTTCAGCTTCCTACGTCGTCTGCATATAAATTAGAAACTGATGGTAACAATATCAACGGAAATCAGGACGTATCGAGAGGTGTTCATTTTAATACACTTGATCGTTCATCCAAAGACGACGGTGTCTGATTGCAGTGTGCTGTGGAATTGTTTCTACATTACCTGCAATATTTTTTGAAGACGAGGAAAAAACAACTTTGATTAACTGTTTGATATTTTTGTACGAATAAATGATTTATTTTAGTTGTGAAAAGTCCTTTTGATATAAGGTAATACATGGCTGATTAGAAATGCAACTAAAACAATTTTCAGGTGTTGGATTAGCAAGAGTCTGGTTCTTTGACATCAGCTTTGATAAATCAATAATTCTATTAAAAATTAGGAACATGTATGCCGCGCCTTCCGCATGAATAATTGAGGTAATTGAATGCAGTTCAAATTCAATCATTTCTGAGGCAGAATTACAATTTTAATTCATGGAGTCGGCGCCAAAAATCCATTATTACAGACAGACCAGTTCCAGTCAGACGATACTTGCGATTTTTGTGTCATTGCTTGTTTCAAAGATCGGAAATTCATGCACCGTCATAGAAGTTGCATTTGGGGGGTTTCTTTATTAAAATTTACTTCTCGTAGGTAATTTGAAAGATTTGATTAATTTGGTTTTTTCATCCAGATAAGAATAACGGTGTTGCACCGTTCGCTAAGTGCAAGCATTTACCGGAACACAATGGACAGCATCTGAATTCTATTAACAGGTGCAGAATACTGTTGCCACTTTACCTTTGAATAATTTTTTTCTTCTGTCCATGGTGGAATGGGTAATCTAGAAGTAATATTTGTGAAAATCGGTGGTGCTGTGTTCAGTGTGAGATTTTTTTTGACGAACAATTGTAAATTCCAAAGTCAGCAACAACATCGGCTACAATAAGAAAACAATGAACAATCATTGGATTTAATAAACCAGTATGGACACAGGAAATTAAAAAAGAAAATGTAATGGCTAGGGCAATAAATGTACATCTGTAGTCCAAGGGATGTAACTCCAGCGATCCATATCTACCATTCAAAATTAGAGTTATTTCTCTTATTAGTAAATTGAACTCTGTTACACATGAAATAATAATGGCATATTGTAATAACAATGGCATATTGTAAAGAAGTTTATGATTTATGCAAGTCGGCATATCCTGCTTGGGTATTGTTTGTGAAGAATATCTGGCCTTTATCCAGTATGTTGGATGCCAGAGGCAATAGTCTTTTGAAAGCGTACTAAATTAACCTGTTTGGATTTGATGAAAAAATTTATATATCCAAAGTACTTTAACACGTCTAAATTTTTAAAGCAAGTGCACACACACACACACACACACACACACACACACACACACACACACACACACACACACACACACACACACACACACACACACACATATATATATATATATATATATATATATATATATATATATATATATATATATATATATATATATATATATATATATATATATATAAAATTTGCATTGTTTGGTAGTTATTTTTTTATTCATAATATGCAATTAGTTCTGTAACATTGTATCTTGTAGCCGACCTTGTCCAAAGTCAAGTTCGTTGTCTTCCTGACCAGAATCATTGAATTATTTTTAATTCTGTAAACAACAAAATTGATACACAGTTTATATTTCTTTGTGAGTAAATGATAAATATTAAGATTATTATCTTAGTCCGAGTCAAGGATATTATTTTTATCATGTTCTTAAGTAAAAGTTTAGTGACAGACATTTTAATTATATACTAGATTGTTCTAGGAATTAACTTTTGGCCGTCATGCGGGTTATTACTTTGTATCACATCTTGTATATAATATTGTTTACTGTAAAATAAAATTATTTACTCGTGCTGTAAGACCTTGAGGCAGAATCAGTCTATTGTTGTGTTCAGTATTTCATTTGGGCTGGAATTTATTTATTCAGATTATTTACTCACTGGACATACAGAGTGCTCATAAAAAATATTCTTGGACAGAAACATTAACTTGAAATTATGGTGAATTCAAATAAGGACATACTGGATTGTATTACTGTGATTCGTCAAAAGACTTGTCACATCACCACGTCACAGCCCACTACAGGCACGTCAACACCTTCAGTGTTAGATTTTATTTAAAATACCACTAAAGACTATCCAGAACTTAATTCATTAGGACTGGTGATAAAACTGTTTGGATTATTTGGGATTAATTCGTAATCTTTTCATTTTCACTTTTATATTCTAGGGAAACAAATTATTTGTCGAATTTTACAAAACGTGTTGGTACTTGCTCTTCTCTCTTACTTATTTTAAGACCATAGAATCGAAATAATAAATAAGCTCTTCGTCAACAAAGGAAACAATCTACGTCTACAAAACAAACACTGAACATAAAAGGCAAGAGTTCTTGACTCCATGACGGGGAAATAACGAAGAAAAAATTCATAAACGGGTTTAAAAGGGTAAACTACATATCTGTCTTTTTCTCCATAACAAAAATTCAAGACGGGATATTTGTGCCAAGCACGCAGAGAACGAAAATGTTTTGACCTAATTTCAGGCTGGGAACAAAGGGGCAGACATCGTACATGGCGAAAACTCAACGCTATCTACAAAACCAACACTAGAAATAATATCCCGGTAAAATTAAACATGGAGGTAATATGTCAAAAGCCTGGTATAACGGGATTATTGGCAGGAGTTATAATAATAATAATAATAATAATAATAATAATAATACAACATTTAAATGATTAAGGATTATTGGATAAATATTATCGCAAACATTGCGTACGTCTGATAAACTGATGTCTGGCTGTAGTTACAATAAGATAACATAAAGAAAATTAGACTAGTTCATTGAGGTACAACTCCCCGTGAGTTTTCAGTTGTAGCATCCAGTATCGTTCCTTACATTTGCGTCCTATATCGATCTACTAGAGTCTAGATTAAAATATATAGCATCTCGAGGGACTCTACTGAATGGACAGGGACTTGACTGAAAGCACAGGGACTCGACTGAATGCCCAGAGACTTACTGAGTCGGTTAGTGGTTGGCGAGTTTTGCGTTGATTGTATTGCGAATATGGCGCTTGTGGGTTATTCATTCTTTTTCTGAAATCAACGGTTTCGCCAACATATGGAGTCTCGCATGCATTGCAAGGTAGGGGATAGATCACATTCTTGGTCTGGCGTCCCAGTTTCTGATTGTTAGTGAAGCTAATTCCTGTCGTCACTTCTGAATGATTTTTTGGTCTCGGAGATATGTTTGCAAATTAGGTAACGTTTGTCTTTGTAGCAGTATGTGCCGGAATCTGTGGTCTCGTTTGAAGTTAATCTTTGGCGCATTACAGATCGTCCTTGAGATTGGAATTTCTAAAATATACCCTTCAGACGTTCGATGGGTTCAGTCTGGTACCTTCAAACGTTTGGCTGATTCAGTCTGGTACCTTCAGACATTCGGCGGATCAATCTGGTGCCATTGCTTCCGAATGCTCTGTTGTGAGATTAGGATATTAGTATGGAATATTTCCACGAAGGGGACGAGTTTGTTGGTTTTCTTGGTTTTATATTACTGTAGGTCTCATCTATCCAGCAGTTTAATTTTATCAGTTTAGCTATTTATGTACCCTTTCCTTCTAATATGTCCATTGAGCTGTACGAGTCTCTTTTCAAAGGGATCCGGATTAGAGCATATTTGTTTGGTCCGAACGCACATGCCATAAGATGAAATTTTTTATTACGTGCTGGGGGTGGCAGTTGAGAGTCAGTTGGTTGGGAGTAGATACTGTTGTGAGTCAGCTGGTTGGGAGTAGATACTGGTGAGAGTCAGCTGGTTGGGAGGACATACTGGTGAGAGTCAGCTGGTTGGGAGTAGATACTGGTGAGAGTCAGCTGGTTGGGAGAAGATACTGGTGAGTGTCAGTTGGTTGGGAGTAGATACTGGTGAGAGTCAGTTGGTTGGGAGTAGATACTGGTGAGAGTCTGCTGGTTGGGAGTACATACTGGTGAGAGTCAGCTGGTTAGGAGTACATACTGGTGAGAATCGGCCGGGAGTAGATATAGGTGAGAGTCAGTTGGTTTAGACTGTAGGTCAGCTTCCTCGCTCTTCTCCTTGAGGGTGGATTAAAACAGATGTTGTAAAATTAGCATACAACTTAGAATGGGTTTATTCATGCTTTATATGCTGGTCAGTCAAGAGATTGTAATAGTTTACCTTATGAAGATCGTACTTTTGTGTTGGAAGACTCGTTCAGTACCACACAGTATCAAATTTACACTTTTTATTTTGCCATGCATTATCCCCAAATTAATAATTTATCAACGCAGAGTGTGCCTTGGGAATGTTGATCATCACAAGTGCTGAGGAACCAAACGCGAATTTCCTTCAATAAGAAATAATCATCCAGCTCGGCATAGTAATTTAGGCTTTGAAATGTAGCTCTCCGCATAAAGCACGGCTGTTTTACATAACAATGCTGCTCTTTTATGTCTCAGATACTGTATATTATGATGCGAATGTTAATGCAATCACTTTGTGATAGAATGTTAACTACATTTGGAACCAACTCAGCTATTGCTGCGAGTCAAAAATATGCTCTGGATGAATGTCGGCGCAGTAACATACAGAAAAATCACGCATTTTGTTCGCCGGAAAATGTCTTCCTACAAAAAAACCCCTGAATCTATTTGGAACACATCGGCTATTTATGCGACTGGATTGACTGTAGGATTGACCAAGAAGTTACGGATGAAAATATAGTTCGATGAATTTGCAACTTTTTGGTAAATCTTTGTTTTATAAATAGGCTAAATGGTCCGAAAGGCAGTTATCGGAATACATATGATTTATGATTGACCTCAAAGTTGTAAATGCATGTTACAAGCATGATTCAGCTTCTAAACGTTATTGCATTAACTGAATTATTATTTTAAATGGGATGTTGCAATATTATCTCGATACGTCTGTGAAAAGGCCCCGCCTCGGGTCGAACTTATTGGATCTTAATCATTTTCGAGTAAGCCGGGGGGGGGGGGGCAGGTTAGAGGGATTGACTATTATTTCATCATTTACTATGAACTTGTTTCATATGAATAATTAGGAACATTTACATTCAGTTCCTTTAAATTACTACTATTTTTCATACTGGTATATCTCCTTGATATCAAATCATACCTCGTGACTTTGGGATGGTACTTTTCCATGTTACATTATTGTCACATGTCCATATTCAGTATAAGAATTTATACATATTAGAATTCAGATAACATACTGCTGTACATATGCAAGAAAATGATATCTTGTTTTTCAGTTCCGTTATTTTGTGGTCAACCGTTTTATATGTGATCATCATCGGTGTGTTTGTTTCATGTTCTTGTGCCTTCTTAATGCCTGATGGACCGATCTATCACTTCCGGTACTGGTATAAAATGCTACGACCGAACTATCACTTCCGGTACTGGTATTAAGGTGGCTCTCTACAGTTTCCTAATTTGCATAGGGTTAGAATTTTAAAGAAAAGGAATTTCCACGGGTTTCTTCACTGGTTATACTGGTTATTTAAAAAGAACTTGTATATCTTAGGTATTATTCAAAGAACCTTTTATTTCCCTTTATTTTGATGTATGGTTAATGGGTGTAATATGGGTTATAGAGTATACAGCTTGGCCTTATTCTAGATGTGCAGCTTTCAAAAAAGTGCTAGCTCCACTTGGTCTTTTTCACTTCCTGAAATTCAGAGGTAAATTATAAGAAAAAGAGCCGATAACTTTTTTGACATTTTATATATTTGGTAATTTATTCATTGCACTTTCAGAAACTGGTAGTGTCTAGTCTGGTAAAATTCATTTTCCCTATTTTAATAGCTGCTTAGGATAATGTACTTTAGACTAATTCACGCTGATTTTTTTAGCATCAGGGAGCAGTCATTTTAGTTAGCAGCAGTGTGCTTAGATCATGTACAATTTCCAAAAGTACAATATCCAAAGAAATGTCAGCCACATTACATGAAAGTAGCATAGAGGTATGCCAACATTCTCTCCACTGTGCATGTTTTAAATGCAAACAACTTCACCGTACATACGTCACTCTCTCAAAAGTACATAACAACTGTTGAGCACCCCACCCACGCACCCCCCGGCCCAAAAAAATGCTACGGCTGAACTATCACTTTCGGTACTGGTATCAAATGCTACGGCTGAGGGGGCGCTCACCAGTTATTATCAGCCTGAATTAGTCTAAAGTACACTATCCGTAGCAGCTATTAAAATAGGGAAAATGAGTTTTGCCAGACTGGACAATACTAGCTTCTGAAAGAGCAATGAATGAATTACCAAATATATAAAATGTAAAAAAAGTTATCGGTTCTTTTTTTTTTTTTTTTATACAATTTACCTCTGAAGTTCAGGAAGTGAAGATGACCAAGTGGAGCTAGCGCTTTTTTGAAAGGTACACATCTGGAGTAAGGCCAAGCTGTATACTCTATAACCCATATTACACCCATCAATCATACACCAAAATAAGGGGAATTAAAGGTTCTTTGAACTATACCTAAGATATACAAGGTCTTTTTTAAATAGTCAGTATAACCAGTGACGAAAGCCGGGGAAATTCTTTGTCTTTAAAATTCTAACCCTATGCTAAATACGAAACTGTAGAGCGCCACCTGAACTACCACTTCCGGTACTGGTATCTAATGCTATGGCTGAACTATCACTTCCGGTACTGGTATCAAAGTGGCACTCTACAGTTGTTGCATAAGGTTACATTTTTAGAGAAAAATAATTTGCAGGTGTTCCTCACTGGTTATAATGACTATTTTAAAGAGACCTTGTATATCTTAGGTATTGTTAAAAGTGCTTTTAATTTTCATTATTCTGGTGTATGATTTGTGGGTGTAATTTGGGTTATAGAGTATACAGCTTGGCCTTACTTCAGATGTGCATCTATCAAAAAGTCTAGCTCCTCCTGATCATTCACGTTCTTGACTTCATAGGTAAATTGTTAAAAAGAGCCGATAACATTTTTACTTTTCATCTATTTTGTAATTCATCATTGCATTTTCAGAAGCTGGTATTGTCAAGTCTAATAAATTCATTTTTGTATGGTAATAACTGCTAAGGATAGTGTACTTTAGACTAATTCAGGCTGATGTTTCAAGCACATGGGAACAGACATTTTTGTTAGCCGTGTGCTTAGATCATGTGCAATTTCCACAAGTACAATATCCAAACAAATTATAGACACAGTACATGAAACTTGCTTAGAGATGTGCCAACATTCTCTCCATTGCGCATGTTGCAAATGCAAACAACTTCACCATACACATGTCACTCTCTCAGAATCTCATATCTGCAGAGCGCACTGCACCCCCCTCCTCCCCCCCCCATACAGCCGAACTAGCACTCTCGGATTTGGTATCGGATGCCAAGGAAATTTCCCCGTGGTCAGCATCAATGTATGCAATTTCACCAACACTGAAGTCGCGTTTTTTTTTTTTTTTATTGGATCCTCTATAGGACTCACGGTACTATTTCAGCTCCATGGTAAAGCTATGGAAATACCATGTTATTGAATAACTTTAAATTCTGAAAGTTCGTTGTCAAACCTATATTTCTCAGTATAGAACCATCCACGATGCAAGCTTTTTTTGTTTTGAGAAAATCATTTGTCCAGCAGCATTTTTTTTATCGGCTCGTGTTTGAAACGTGTTTTCATTTCTGCACCTAAAGAATCAGGTGCTAATTTCAGTGATAAGTGTTCCAAAGTCAAGTCTCTAAATGACCACAATTCCATCAATAAATCATTATCTCTATTATTTTAGTTACAAATAGTATACATTCTCAAAAGAACCTTTCTCAAAAGAGCCTTTTTACTAAAATGTTACTTTTCATCATTAACCAAACATGGCCGGCTGAACCTATATATGCTCTCTTTTTATCTTCACCCATTTCTAGTCTGGTACCCATTCCATATAATTAGTATCGACAGTCCTATAAAGCCATCATGTAATCTTGGAGTTACTTGGTCTTCTTCCTGTAATTGCTACCATCGCTATCAAGATGCTGAAATGGTACCCAAGAATTTCCATTAAATGCCTCTCAGTATGTATTCTGCAAAGCCTACGAAGAAAATGCTGTCTTATGTAATGAGATGTCAAGTGTTTCGATTAACTTCAACAAATTTATTACATCTTTTCTTTAGCAATGATCTTGGCGTTGATATTTAAAATATAAATGTTGTAAATATCAGGTCTCTTAAAGAATCCTGTGTTCACAAGCTCCATAACGTTTCCTAAATTATGTAACTTCTTCAGGTGCTATTCAGTCCTGCAAACAGAGGGTACTTAGTATCCTCAGAACCCAAGCAAGGTTCGCAAACTACATGCATGTTTATGAACCACCCAAGTCACAAAAATCATGTAGTTTTCGCCTTAGCTGCCATACTCTAGGATATAAAATCGGCTGATATAAGAAAACTGAATGAAGTCACCATTTTTGTCATGCCTTCCCAAACACGACAGATGACGAAAAACACTTCTTATTGTCAAGTTCTATAAAAAAAAACAAAAAAAAAAAAAAAAAAAAAAAAAACTTTTGATACGCTTCTGTCAATAAGTTTGATATCCAGTAGGATTATGATTCAAACAATAGTCATATCTTTCTAATAAAGCCAAAATCAAGTTTGAAAATGTAGTTTCAAAATTTGTATAATACGTCTATATGGAGATTCCCAAAGTGAGACTACACTCGACAGTTAGGTGGCTGCACTCTTTATACATGCCACACAACATCACAAGCATTTCATTCGTTCCTTTATTATTGTTTTATTGCATTGTACACTGTTATAGATGTTTGGAAATAAATGAATTTAATTGCATGAGACGGATGATTTCACTGTTTCATGACTAGAACACAATTTGATCTTTTACTAAAATGACATTTAGTTGTGAGTTGATCCACATTGTCAGATATTTTGATATCCATATAATTAAGAAATGTACGGATTTTCGTGTTTTATTGTGAATTGACCCCTCGACCTAGAGTGGCTTATGCCAATCAGCCAATCTGATTCAAAATCAGATCTCCACTACCCTTCACGTATGACAGTAGAGATCTGAGTTTTATCTGACTGGTCAATCAGCTGTAGCTTAACAGAGACCCCAAATGACCGCTAACCATTTTTGGTCGACAGATAGATGCGAACATAGCAGGGTAACTGAATAACAACGCAAGCCCAACTTAGGACCGAATGGGGGGAGGGAGCCGAAGCCCATCTCAGGGTCGGATGGGGGGGGGGCGGGGTTTCCGGACCCCACAAAAATTAAACAAAACACCGTACACACACAATTCTTGCGCACGTTTATTGCGTATTATGCACACTTTCAGTAAATAGACAGACTTTTGCCTTGGTGCCGTTCGAGGAAAATCAGGGCTGTTTTGAAATTTTGGAAAACCCACCCCCAACACTTGACCTGACCCGGCCCTGCAACCGAGCACTAAATTTTCACAATGTACTTATCTTTTTTGATATGCTGTGATTTGCTATCTCAAAAGCAAAACTCCGAATTGATAGAAATGGATATGCAAATGAGACGGCGAACGTTTTTCGTTTTTCAGAGGGGTCAATTTATGCATAAAAACCCATTTAAGAGCGTTTAGATAAAATTTGTAAATCACACAAAGTTTGCATGCAAGTTTGTGAAAGAAGTCGATGAAACGTCATCCTTGGACATGTCCACACGTTCTTCATTTATACAATATACACATTTTATTCTCATCATTTTCTGCAAGACTCATTGAGTAAAGACAAACGTGAAGTATATATTTTGCATTTTTTTATCTTCATGTTGCGTTCGAGGTATAGCTTCTTGTGTGAAAAAGACTTTGTCTTGGCAGTAATTCCTTTGCAGAAAAGAATTTTTTAAAATTCATTTTATTCATACATTTCAGCAATCTGTTTAACGAAACGAATAAACATAGAATTTCGTTATGAATTTTCTGGTCTACCAAATTTAGTAATAAAGGTACATTATTTCCTCCGCCATTCTTGCTAGTTATTATTAATACCGCTCCGATTCATTGTTACTTTGTTTCCTTTTCAGATCATAGCAGTAGTTTCCGTTTTCTTCATAGTAGTGTCAATATTGTCCTTCTGTCTCAAGACTCACCCGGAAATGCGGGTTCCAATTCTGCGCAATGCCACTTCCGAATCTATCCATGGGAATATCACATCATGGCGCTTGGAGAAAAAAAAGACAGAACCGCACGAGGCTTTTTTCTACATCGAATGTGCGAGCAACGCATGGTTTACGTTCGAGATTATTATACGATTTGTTGTTGCACCCAGTAAGTTAGAATTCCTAAAAGCACCAGTAAATGTTATTGATATTGTAGCTACTGTATCATTCTACCTTGATTTCTTATTAACAGAACTCAAACAAGAAAACGACATCTTGGAGTTTTTCAGTATCATTCGAATCATGAGATTGTATAAATTAACGAGACACTCGGCTGGTTTGAAGATTCTAGTTCACACGTTCAAGGCCAGCGCAAAAGAGCTGATTCTGCTTATCTTCTTCCTCGTTCTTGGAATTGTAATTTTCGCCGCGCTTATATTTTACGCGGAACGGATTCAGTACAACCCCGAGAACGACTTCACAAGTATTCCAGTTGGTCTTTGGTGGGCGATCGTTACTATGACAACAATTGGCTATGGTGACATGGTACCCAAGACTTATGTGGGCATGTTTGTGGGTGCTCTGTGTGCCCTGGCTGGTGTGTTAACAATAGCTCTCCCTGTTCCCGTAATAGTGAGCAACTTTGCTCTATTCTATTCGCATACCCAAGCCAGATCAAAACTCCCGAAGAAAAGACGAAGGGTACTTCCGGTGGAAGCTCCAAGACCCAAAGCTAAAACTGCTGGAATGCCAGGTGGAGGGGGACCTCAAAACAGGCGGATGAATGCCATCAAACACCCATATCCAGGAGGAATGGATGTTAAATTAGGCCGGATGGGTAAGTCTACCTTGTGTCGCAATGCAAACAGAGCTAAAGTCTCACTTCCTATATTTCTATGTGGTGTTAGCCCTGTATTTAACTGCCATGCTAGAGCTAATGATAACTACGAAGCCTAATTACACAGATATCATATTCACTGTGATTTATTAGTGATTTGACGGGCATTCAGAATAATATATAATACCGTTTTACATTTTTATTAGACAGGAACTGATTATTGGTTGCTGAATTATGTTCTGAAATTATATTAGAATTTAAAATTTTTAGAAATTAGTCCAGCGCACATTTACGTACGTTTTCTCTATCGCCAGTTCTAATAAACGGAGCTGAAATTAAAAGCCAACTTTCACCGACATATTTACAGTCAGTGCTTCCAATAATCAGATTTGTTCCAAAACAAGATTAGCTACTGCATCCAATCAGCTGACTTTCTGATCTGTTAATTTATCTGATGAAGTGATCCATTCAAACATGCGATTGTCTAATCCTCGAGCACATGATTTGATTATATCCATGCAATTAGTTGATTAATGCTTCAGTTGATTAATGGATCAAATCATATTACAGATTACAAAAATATTTCAGACTTGATATCTCTTATGTACAATCTTAATAGATTAACCTGTAAATGTGCGCTAAATAGGTATATATATATATATATATATAACATATATATATATATATATATATATATATATATATATATATATATATATATATATATATATATATATATTTGGAGGCTTCAGTTCAGATCTTCCATAACCTCCTTTTTCGTTAAATTTATAAATTTATTTTTCATATTTTAGGAATAACCCGTGTTTAAAAGTATGACCCACTATTTGTTCTCAATTATCCACAACCATTCTTCAAAAAGAAACTCCAGTTTGTTTCTCACTTTTTTAGTGTTTCAAATGTTGCAATAGGGCATCACGCTCCCATTAAAATGTAACCCAATTTCTCATGAAATTACCGGATTAGTAAAGTAAAGAACCTATGTGAATCCTTCTGTCGAACAGGATTATCACTGAGTGTAAAAAGAAATTTGCTATAAAGAACCAGAACCAGAATGCGTAAATCCCAGTAGTCACAGAACTTAACCCTATGATATTGAGACGATATGGCCTTGATCTGCATCCTGTGGCTGCCGGATGCTTTAAACTCTAAATCTGCGATTTCATGTTAGAGCTCATAGAGTCCCAAAAACACCAAACAATAACAATCAAACAAACATGAAGCAGGCTTAGCCCAACCAAACCAGTATATTATTGGGCATCTCTGACGCACACCAATAAATAGTTGTGCTTTCAGTCTAAAATATTTGCATATGCAGGGTCTATTGAAGTTAACCTTATGTTGAATCACATTGTATATGTGCCAGATGTTGAGATTTAGTACGTTTTCTGATGTAGACGAAACATCCACCGACTTTGATCCGAATGAACAGGCTGGTAGGTGTAAATTGTAGCCCTGTATATTATACACAAAGATATATATACCTCACTATGCACTGTTTTAAAATATGCGATTGCTGTACATTCACGCTTTGCAAATATTCCTGCAGATGTTGACGGTTACCGTTAATTGGAAACCATTTCTATTTCTCGTAAGTCTATAATAAAAGCGGTCAGTACCAATAGACAGTTATATCAGTGTTATGTGTAGTTCAGAAATGTTAAATGCATTTATTATTGTTGTTGTTGATAATAATAATAATAATAATAATAATAATAATAATAATAATAATGATAATAATAATGAGTTCTAAAGCGTGGTCATGTCGGAACAAAATTTGAACAGGAAAATTTTCAAAAGTAACGACCGAAATATGCAGACTGAAAGATTAATAGATACTAGAACGGCTGGTTAGACCAAGTTTCCTCTGACTATGGCGAAATAGTCACACTGAATTAGAACGATAGCTATCTGGAAGTGAAGATGGATATTCAAGCTAAGCACGTATGTAATGGGGGGGGGGGTAAGTGGACCTAAATCCCTGAAAACGTTTGCCATTAACCCCTCCAAAAACCAAAACCATGGCAAATCGCTAACGTCTCCGCCCATGATTTATATGCATCACTCATTTTTGGAAATGTACGTAAATATCCAAATAATATAAATGTAATTTCGAGACCCTGCGAACTCGGTCTAAATCCCTGAAATGAACAGAGTTTCTTTTTAGACAAGAAATCAACTCACCGCATTATTTTTGTATTTTTCATTCCTTTCTTTGTAAAATTTGTATATTATCAAAACAGACTAAGTGATAAATGTCATTTTCATAGCTTTGAATACTTAAAGTCGTATCTTAGGTACAATCAGTAGTCGTACCTCAGTAATCTGCAAAAGTCGTGCCTCAATAATCATCACATGTCTGCAGTATTTTCGACATATTGTTAACAGTTTTAGGATTCATTAAGTGTTATATATAATAATAAATTTATCACGCTATTTTGCACTACGTGTAAGAATAAATATGTCTCGTTTACAGAGCAATAATATTTACTAAATGAATTGTTACTTATTTGATCTATTTACTACTTCCCAAACTACAGTAGTAACTGACAATGTAGAATTTGTTTCGTGTAATGTAATGTAATCATTGATGTTGTGCTTTTGTCTTATTTTGTTTTGAAACTTACAACGAAACGCTCAGTCTGTGATTTTAACAATTCCATAGATGTGATGTATTTTGAACAGATTGGGTTCGTAGAAATATTTTAATTTTGCTAATTGTATGTATTACTTTTCTGTCGTATAAAAGAACGTTTCAATCGGCGAATACGTTGCTAATTACATTTTCATGATTTTTGAACACAGCGGTAGGCGGCGCTATACAGGAATTGATGCCATTTTGTAGTAAGTTGGTGTGCGATGTATTTAGCTAGACAAATAATCAATTGAGTTCCGTATAACATATCGGTATATCTGTGCCTGATTGACAGCTTCTGAACAAATATAGAAACGTATCGTTCCTGGCTGGCCCTTTTATATGAAGAAAAAAATATTCTAAATGCTTGTGGATTTTATTAAAGATTTTGATTGCTTGCATAAATCGATTAAGTGGACAGTTTTCATCAGTGTGTTTTGTATTAAACTGCATGTATATTTGTAATTGACTAACAATACAATCGTTCATTTTTTTAAAATATAATAATGTGGTTGCGCTAATTTTTCTGAATTTGAAAATGTTTTGGTATCAGCAAAGGATATTTTTGTAATTTGCATGCAGATGCTTTAAAACTGCTGAATTCAAAAAGGATTCGAAAAGAATTCAAGCACTGACGTTGGTGCTTAGCTTCCGCCTCTTTCATCTTTGAGATCTTTCAAAGCACAGATATATACGATAAGTGTGTTTCCCACTGACGTGCAAGCAGCAAGATTTTTTTTTTTTTTTTGGCTGATTGTAATGGTATTCCGGTACCATGATTTCACGATCTTTCTCATTTCTTTGTAATACAAAAAGAGTTATTAACCTTTTCTATAATAAGAGATGTATTACAGTTCTCGTGAAGAACATAGAATTCCAAATTTTAGTGATTCAGTTACCATTAAAAACGGGTTTCATCTTAAAAAGATGTTATTTAAAGTAGACGTCGTTATTTCTTGCATGTTTCAATTTTCTATGAACATTAAAAAAACAATCATTTCCTGTAAATTATTCTATGAAAAACTCATTTACTTTGCTGCTTGCACCGAGCCGGGAAAATGTTTTAAAAGTATAACCTCGTGTTACTGACAATGGAATGCAAGGAGTCTGGTACTAACCCAGCCATATGCCAGGAAAAGCGCATTACATCCTAGGAATTTGCGAAAATGGAAACCTCTTGATTCTTTTCGGTTGGAAGTTGCTATATTTTCTCGTCACTTTATATTTAGACTAGTTATATTCATATACAATTCGCATTTACTTTAATCATCATCATAATTAATCCCCTATTATTATTATTATTATTATTATTATTAGTTCATTGCGTTTCATTTTAATCAAAGACAGAAAACTTTTTTTGGACCAGAGTGTATGAATACAAATACATCCATATAACCAAAACCTTAAGTCCTTTATAAAATACTACCAAAAAGGGAATCTTTATTCTTGACGTTACATTATGTAGAGACAACATATCTGAATTTTTTTTTTGCTGTAGGACTGTACACAGTCATTAATTAATACATTCATTATGATTATACTTTTAAATAACAAATTTTGGTCATGAAAATTTTTCATGCAAGAAGTATGGTGCGGAGAAGTTGGGCACAATCATAAGGCCGCCATTTTGAAATACATGTTGTGACGATGTAGCATTTTGAGTCTGTCTGTTCTCTAACTGAAATGCCGTAATACGTCATACGTTTCATATGATGGATCTGTCAGTTTGTAACATACAATTTTTGTTTTGGACGGAAATGCAATAGGTTCGAGTTTGTCCGCCCTCAAACTGAAATGAATATAGGCTTGTCATGTGCAGTGTTCTCTGGCTCTCTCTTCTGGTCTCTCTATAGTTTCCCCGATCTCGCCTACCCTCCTATTTGTAAGTGAAAATACCATCCCGTTCACGTATGGTAAGGAGGTAAAGAAGACACATATAATGGGTTTTAAATCCCTTATAAATAAAACTAACTGCCCTATCTCCCCTACCACAGTATGATCCTCATAAACAAAGTAAAACTGTTATCCCCCTTTAACTTCCCTGTTACATATTTAGCCACAACACATATAACATGTTAAAAACTGACAGACTTTTTGTGTGAAACATATGATGCAATGCGGCATTTCAGCTAGAGAGCTGACCAACGCTTAGTATTACCCTCTTACAACTTACATTTCATCATGTGGGCCTAATGTTAAAATCAACTTCTGTCCCAGAGACTCCCGATAGAGAGAGGCTATTCGAACATGGCGGCCTAGTGTTAAAATCAATTTCAGCCCCAGAGACTCCCGATAGAGAGTGGCTAATTCACTACGAAGTTGCATATAACCACGTATTAATCTGAAGATCATTGTCCAAATGGTCTCGTGCTCGTCTTATCGATTGAATTCTAAACACTGCTACATGTAAAATTCAAGCAACCACACTTGAAACGACAAATATTTTTTTCATCATGATGAAGAATTACAACTCATTAAAGTAAACAAGTACAGTTCACGTTGGCAATATTGTACAGGATAACTAAAATGAATGCAATTAGAAACTGTCATGTATATATAGGGAAAGGCCACCGTGGATCACCATGGTACTGGGCTGCGGAATCTAGAAGCAGGCCTGAGAAAAGCAATTGGTTTCCATTTCTTCGGCATGATATAGTCAAAGTTAAATTAAAACTAACCAACCAACTGAAGTTTTCATTGATTCCATGCACTCGCTCACAGAACGGTGAACTATTTCCACTCATTAAAATATAAACAACATATGGTACAATATATAATGGCCATCTCGATGAACGTGGTGAACTTTGCAAAATCACACCTTCAATTTTTTTTATATTAGACATTTTGTGTCAAAGATATACAAAGACTCTAACAACCAACAAACAACATAAATAATGAAGTTCACAGCTTCGATGAAGTATATTCTTTCGATTTTGACGTTAGTCTTCATCCAGTCCTTATTTTTCAAGTAGAAACAAAGCCGATTTAAACTTTTGACAATTTCGATAATTTTCCCTCCTGAACTGATTTCTGAAACATTTGTGAGATATATCAGTTTGTTGCTTGAAATGAAAGATACATTTTTTACTTTTATATAATAAGCAATGTCTATTGCTCATTTTATGAAAAGGCAGTCATGTATTCTTTCGTTGTTTACTCTTTTAAAAGAACAAATGTGAATCCAATTTATGATAAGAAAATAAAAACTTATTTAAAAACATCAGTATTGTTCATTGTTTAAATGCTACAATACGTAGCTAAAATTATCTTCAATTTTGTTATTTTTTATTTTTGAACAGGTCGGTATTATTATTACCAGGGACAAAACATTGGTATGTTCCCAGGAGCACCATGCATTTTGTTCTTGCTTTATTATTTAGCCTAAAACATTTAACAAGCCATTTCTCAGACTTTGATTTGTGGGCTTCGCTTGAAATCGAAGTACATTAGAACATAGGAAATAGAAAAGCAAATACGGGTTTGAGATACCCTCAAATTCTTCCTTTTGTCAGATCTATTTATTTTAAACACTGATAAAAGGTATACGTCATGTATATTATCTGCTTGTCTCTCGCGGTCTTAAACCCGCTTTCGTTCGCTTATATACCTATTTATTTACATAATCGTTATATTCCGTGCCTGGTTTTAAATCATTGCTTCCGCATTATTAGCTTAAAATATACTCACTTCGGATTCTCAGTGTTGGGGAATAATGTTATGGGTTCTTTAGGTACTTACTTGCATCTCCTTAAAAAAAAATCAAAGTTCATATAAGTCACCCTTCAGGAACTGTAAAGTACGATGCACAGATATTTTCATCGTGATCTCTAGAGGAGAGCTAAACCAAATATTTCATAACTACACCATGTTAGACATTTTAATAACAGACCTATGGCATCTGATAAAAAAGCATTGCAGAATACTGAATACTTCAAATCTATCATTGGGTTTTAGAGATGTAAAGGCAAAAACAATTCGTGTAGCTTTAAATATTCGGATAACCTGAATTCTGACATTTTCTGTTGGACTCATGAATTATTTGCACATCTTTTGTTAATATTATAAATAGTCGTTTATATATTATCAACATTTTATTGATGTCTGTCACATTTTTGGACCGCTCCGGTGGCCTAGTGGTTAGAGCGTCCGCCTCGGATGCGGGAGGTCGTGGGTTTGATCCCCGGTCGAGTCATACCAAAGACTTACAAAAATGGTACTAACAGCTGCCTCGCTTGGCGCTCAGCATTAAGTGGTTAGTGTTAGGACTGGTCGGCCTGGTGTCAGGATAATGTGACTGGGTGGGACATCATGCTACATGTCTGCGGCATGATGCCCCAGTGCTAGACATCACTATAAACTGCCACACTGCAGACATCGTAGCGATATGACTGAAAAATTGTTAAAGCTATGTTAAAAATCATAATCACATCACATCACATCACATCACATCACATCATATTTTTGTTTAATAACACAGACAATTGTAGTTAGAAACACTTGATGCAAATTAGGCATCGGATTTAGATGTATTTCTCTTTTCTCATGTCAAAGGTTAATATATCAATAGGTCTCATTGCGCAGAAGCGGATACGACGCGCCTTCAATTCTATTGCCTCTAGAAATCAACAGTATGGCATGGTGTGTTTCTACTTAGATAAGTTAAATCACTCCCTCAGAAGATGTGCGCTTTAAAAATGTTTTGGCGACTCGAGTGTACGTCGTTTTTCGTTGGGTGGTGAAATCTTAACCTAGCCAAAATAATTTTTGAATCCTCTAAAAATGCGTGAAGGTCGAGTGTCTAAAACATTTGCACAAGACAATAAGTTCCCAGGATAGGCCATTTTTATGAAGGGATATGCAGTTGTATTGCATTAAATTCAGTATGTAAATACGATACAGTTTGGAATAACTGTTCTAATTACGTTCTTTGGATATATTTCATGCATGTTACATGTAATAACTGCCCTCTTTGTCTATCCATTTAACAATTCTGTGAATTAGACCTTTTCTTGCACCGGTGTTTCGCTTCAGACCCTTAAAGCAGTGAAGCTATAATACCAGTATGGGGCATATTGTATTGGTAGTACAATGTCATACACCTGGTAGGAATGGCGTACACTTGCTAGACGATTTTCGTTGCAATTTAATCGATGAAAGGGCTACGGCTATATGCTTCTAAATTCTCTAATCGAAACCAGCAATTATTGGCGTGCCCTTCCGAGGGAGTGAATATCGGATTTTTCAAAATGTATCCTTTTTACAATGCGTGTGTGAGATGAAGCTTGATATGTGCGTCTCTAGTAATATGGAAAATGTGTTACAAATATACCATGCATGCATGTCAGTTATATATGACAAATTTCATCTATGTGCCAGTGATATTCGTGACGTTGAGGTAGATAAGGGGTGTAACAATAATGCACATGTTGTGTGCGTTTATCATTGGCGTACAAGAAGAATATGTTTTATTTCTTATTGCATATGTGAGTTAAGTATTGCATCCTCTGGGAATAAAATAAAAATCAAAATAAAAACATGAATCTAACATAAAATTTGAATCAAATAGGCTATCACCTGGAGCTAAATGTAATATGCTGATATGTACTTCCTTTGGAAAGTAAATCACTTTTCAGAATAAATAACTGAAGTTGATCAGTCTGCTGTACTTTGATTTTCCATGTACTTTCATATTGAATCTTACGTAATGGAAAAGATTATCACTTCTATATCTACATCTTTCTAATGTATGTATACTCACATATACTGCATGTTTGCCGTACAATATATACATATATCTGGAGTGTTATTTGTTCTGAAAATGGATAAGGGTCACATAAGAAACAATATCTGAAAGATGTTTCACTTCTATGCGCCTCACGCACTTGCCGTTTGACTTCTACTGCACTTCGTTTCTTTATTTCACCGTTAAAGGTACTCATTAGAATCAAATATTCGCTTTTCACCATAACATAGTTTGATACAGACAATTCAAAAGTGACCGTCCAGGCCATTTCAAGTCAATGTTGCCTTGGAACGTTTCAGATTTTCTTATATTGGTCGTGATAGAAGATACTGGATAATATTGGCATGCCGAATACCTGGCAAATTGGGGGATATTGACGTGCTGACTTCTTGGTCCTTTGCATATTGGGTGATACTGACATGCTGAATTCCTCGCCACTAGCAACTTGGATGATATTGACGTGCTGAATTCCGGGTCACTTGCATATTGGGTGATATTGACGTGCTGAATTCCTGGTCACTAGCATATTGTGTGATATTGACGTGCTGAATTCCTGGTCACTAGCATATTGTGTGATATTGACGTGCTGAATTCCTGGTCACTAGCATATTGGGTGATATTGACGTGCTGAATTCCTAGCCACTGGCATACTGGGTAACACTGACATGCTGAAATCCTGGTCCTTAGTAGATTGGATGATATTGGTATGATGAACCCCTGGTATTTAGCATATTAGGTGATATTCGTGAGCTGAGTTCTTATTCACTAAAATATTGGGTGATACTGACATGCTGATTTCCTGGTCAGTGGCATATTGGGTGATATTGACATGCTGAATTCCTGGTCAGTGGCATATTGAGTGACATTGACATGCTGAATTCCTGAACACTATTATGTTGGATGATATTGTCCTGCTGAGTTCCTGGTCCCTTGCCTACTGAGTGATATTGACATGTTGAATTCCTGGTCCCTTGCATACTGAATGATATTGACATGTTGAATTCCTGGTCCCTTGCATACTGAGCGATATTGACATGTTGAATTCCCTGTCCCTTGCTTACTGAGTGATATTGACATGTTGAATTCCTGGTTACTGGCACATTTTAGATTTATAGCACGACTATAAAAATAATGGGAAAAAAAATCACGTATCTTACAAGTAACTTCTCATTAAGTTTAATAATTGATTTTAAAAATATTTATTTAAAAAGTCCTTTGTTATGGTTGACTGATTATAGTAGTAGTACTAGTAGTATTAGTAGTAGCATGCACACCTGATATACCGATGCTTTACATGTAATGGTTCAGCATCCTGACTTGAGAAGCCACCATTGAACTTTACCAGGGATGATGCCTATACGTGTTGCAAGCAATTGATTATTCACAGTGGTCCTTATAACCTCACAGGTGTCAAAATAATAATGCTAACCAAAATTTTGAAAATGTAAACGTAAATATCATTTCTAACGTCTAGAAGGACAACATCATTTAAAACGTTTTACTGTCCCTTGACGATCAGGTCAACTTCAGTTTGACTTTCATTAAAATACAGAATCAAAGCAAAATTTTCTGAGATGAAAAATGATTTATAACCCAAGTCTGGCTATTGGCACACTCACAAACCTAATAATAACGATGGTACTTGTACATTGTTGATCGTCTGCTTCCCTCAATAATAAAACCGGAAGTACCAGAGAACCGGTATCCAAATCCCGTCGTGCACTCGCGTCTTTTAACAATATATGAGCAATTATACATATGCAAGTTAGATCATCCCTGGCTTAGGACCTTCTTTGTATTTTATACTACCCTGAACACCAGTATGCATGCATATTATTATATTTTATTTTATTTTTGACAGGGAAATTTCCGCTTTTATGAACCCTACCTGTATACTCGCGATGGCCCTTTCAAACTTTTGGTTTCAGTCATCTTACCTGTAGCGAAAATGAAAGGCAAGAAAAATGCAAAATGAAATACAAGAAATATGTCTAACTTCGGCAGTACTAATATTATTATTAATATTTATGAAGGTAACTTCCGCCTTTCTGACTGTTACCCTGAAAACAAGAAACTTTATTCATACATTATGTTTGCCACATGTTAGAGTAGTTTATATAGTATTTCGTTCCCTGAAAATATTTATACTAATTTTTCATGAACTACTATATCTGAGCAATACGTTTTAACAAAAAGTAATATTTTGGAGGGGGGGTTGGTTGGTTGGAAGTCACCGTTCCCCTGATTACAAAGTTCATCAATAACTTGACCGTAGTTTCGTTAATTTTGACAATAAATTTAAAGAGTAAGCAGCGTAAGTACATTTAATATTATTTTACTCAACAGTGTCAAAACAATCATTATTGCACATTATTGCACAGTCTTGTTATAGCTTGCATTCTTTTTCTCCAGTTTGCGTATGATAATAATAATATATCCAAATTTTGTGTCTGTGTTTCTTTTTCATAGACATTAATTTATATCTCTGTGGTGAATATGTGTCTTTTGAAATATATATGAAAGTACTATGAAATTGTTCTATCGTCGTTACACACAGTATATTTAAAAATTGTCCCAGTACCAAGATAAGTTAATTTGTCAATCGTTATTTCTGCCTCTTTTCTGGTAAACATACAAGTATCATTTGTATCAGCTGTTATCATATTGAAATATGTAGCATCCTTATAAAGATGTTTCAGACATGCAAACAATTTTGGCCTTCATTAAGTTAGACTTATATAAGAATTTATGTGAAAACATAACGTTACATAACACGATTATGTTTATATTACTTTTAATATTACATCTTGCTGATGATATTATCTTGTAGACGTACAAAAATATCTAACGATATGACATAAGTTTAACACTACATGTCTCAGTCAGTTTCTAGTGTTTTATAATTAAAAGTATTAAATTATGACGTTTGTCTTATGGTGAATAACGTTTATATTTATCGTGTTGATTTTTATGATTTAAAATAGAGGGGAGATACGGACGTTTGCCCTTTGTAAGGCATTTATTCACCACAGTTTAGGAAGCTGGCCTTTGATTACACGTTTTGAATCGCCTGTCCGACATACCTTATTAACTGCATGTGTATGGCTTGCCTAATACGTGTGTGTGTTTTCTGTCGTCGCTTTAGGGCGGAACGGGGAGGAAACCATTCCCATGCTGATGATTAACCACACTGATAAAGAGGATAACCAGTCTGGCACTATTCCGCCTCGTTCTCGATCCCCAGGAGCTATCCCAGAAGTCAAGAGTTCACCCCGACTTGTAGAAATAACCTCTAATCCTGGCACACCTCTCAAAGTTACTGAAATAAAATCATCCGGTCAGTATGCATAACCTTCACCCCGCTTACATCCATTATTCCCTTGCTATTTTCCCTAGAAAATGACCTCTCCTTGTAAAACGATTTTCGTCTTGTATATTTGTTCTTTGTTTATCTTTCTGGTGTAATTCATAACATTTTGCTCTGTTCGGAAAAAAAAAATACTCATACTTGTTGGACCGTAAAGTTTTCCAATGAACTTTCAAATACCTAATGTCTGACCCGCACGATGCACAACAATGCGAACAAGGAATCAAATGAGTACGCGCGAATTGCAAACTTGCTTTACAAGAACTACATCAGATGAAAAATTTGCATTTCTATTCGAGAGAAAACAACATTAATAAAACAATAGTAGTGAAATCCTGCTCTGAATATACGGTTATCTAAACACATGAAAGGTATAACAATTTTATATATAATTCCTTTTACGTACAGTGCAGCTCATTCAACAATTTTGGTATTTAGACGAAATTTTGTTTCGTATAAATAAACAAACAATACAGGTTTCAGACACGAACATAATGATGAAAATACAGTGCTAAATCATCATGTCGTCATGTCAAATCATCACGTCATCATGTCATGTCATCATGTCAAATCATCATGTCATGACATAATGTCAAATAATCATGTCATCATGTCAAATCATGTCATCATTATAAAAAGAAGGAATGATCTCTATGAAAGGACCGAATTCAGATTGCAAGGTATAATTTCATTTGTTGAATTACGTATTATCTAAGTAACGGATCAGTTTAATTAAATATAAAAGTGCTTTCACAGTCACGAACATCCCCTTCCAATTTCTATTGAACCTATCACTTACACGAATCAAAATATTTCGGGGGTTCATTTTTTTTCAATAATTAATGACAGTATATATGATATGATAAATGTTTGAGACATTTAAAATTCCAGCACTCGATAAACAAAACGAAACGGAATTTTTATCTTTTATAAATTATATGACAGTTCATTTCTTACAATTATTGAAAGTTTCATGTGACATAACATTAATAACTGAATTATTATGGAAACTTTTCGTTCTACAGCATTTATCAAAGTTTTTCTTTTTATTAAAAAAAAATCTATGAAATCGAAAGAAATCATGCAGCTATTTCCAAAGAACAGGTGACATGGAGACACAATTATTGCCTAATTTTTCTCTTTGGTTTTACAATTAACGAAAATAGAATGCAATAGATACCTGTTAAGGGTGTCTACTTTTGTTAAATAAACACTTACTGTACAGCTGTGAATGATGTGACCATTACAGTAAGACGTCGCTGATATGACTTCGATTGTTTTATAAATTGATTACCTTTGAACTACTTTTAATATCTGAAAATACTTTTGGTTGTTATTTAAATTTATAACTTTGGGTAAAATCAAATAAGAGTATTATACAACAAAAGAAACTAGGTTTTTTTTTTATAACCATTCCCCTTATTTGAGAACCCATTAATCAGTAATGATAACTCCAATATCGTTTCACTTTGATGCCTTACATGTTTTATCTGTAGAACGTGTAGAAACGTGGTAATTTTACCCTAAAACTTGATGAACATCGCCCAATTAGCTTAGTCTCCTCATTGTGCCATTAAAAGCAGAAGTTCAACATCAGTCAGTCGCCGGAAAGTGGAATAGGTAGCGTATGTTATATGCATTTTGATTGGTTGCTATTGTGAAACAAAGTTTTTTAATCGTTTCAGATAAGATTTAAAAATAGAAAAGACATACTGGGCAGTCTTTTGGTATGCTACATAGTAGGTTAATTACTCCCTAACTCCAATATTTAATAAATATTAACAAGTGGTTAATTAGGTTTTAAGTTGTACCGTTCAGTCATTGTCTCGGGTAATTTCCGATGTTAACAGCCATCAGATCACGAAAAGAAAGAAGTTTTCCCAATGACACCAAAATTCAAATTGAAGGTAAGGGTGCAACCCGCACCCTTTTATACTGCGGCGTTGGACTTCAAGAAGAAAATGGTTTTCCTCGTTATACTGCAACTTCTAGTAGCCAGCACGGGTGTCCCAGCTCATCTTACATGTATTTTATTTTGCAAGCTGCCAGCACAGGTGTCCCAGCTCATCTACGTGTACTTTATATTGCAACTGCAAGCAGCCAGCACAGGTGTCCCAGCTCATCTTACATGTATTTTATTTTGCAAGCAGCCAGCACAGGTGTCCCAGCTCATCTTACATGTATTTTATTTTGCAAGCAGCCAGCACAGGTGTCCCAGCTCATCTTACATGTATTTTATTTTGCAAGCAGCCAGCACAGGTGTCCCTGCTCATCTTACATGTATTTTATTTTGCAAGCAGCCAGCACAGGTGTCCCAGCTCATCTTACATGTAGTTTATATTGCAAGCAGCCAGCACAGGTGTCCCAGCTCATCTTACATGTATTTTATATTGCAAGCAGCCAGCACAGGTGTCCCAGCTCATCTTACATGTATTTTATATTGCAAGCAGCCAGCACAGGTGTCCCAGCTCATCTTACATGTATTTTATATTGCAAGCAGCCAGCACAGGTGTCCCAGCTCATCTTTCATGTATTTTTTTTTTTATGTCAAATTCAGCAACTTTTATGTCAATAGATAGCATATATTATTTCATATGATTTTTGCAGCCTCATAGAATTCTAAATTTTTTTTTATAATTTATACATAGCATGATGTTGTTTTGTTATATCTTTAGAAATTTCTCCATTATTTCCAATTTGTATTATACATTTTAACCCTTATTGTAATCGGAGATATATAGTTCTAAGCAGATCTTGTACGAGAATTTTTAATAATGATCTATTCTGGCGGATGTATAAGATAACACCCGCATGTTAACATCTAATGCCTCCGAAAATCATTACTAACAATTCATTTTCCTCTAGCTTCCGAACCCAAACTTGCAACCGATAGCCAATCACAGACATATTCAGGTAAATTAAGTTGTTATTTCTAATTGATTTTCTCTCTGCGCACTATTGTTCGCACGTAGTGTTGTTCTTCTGACAATTTCAGTGATAAATCCTCACCCCGTTGTTATCGCATACGTTTACAGTTTCATATTTATTTATTCTATATTAAATTTACACATGAACTTTATATGCTCCGGTGCTCGGTGTTGACCCAGTTATTGATAAATGTTTTAGAGACATTCGCGATTATCATATGAACCTTTGATCATGACATGAAAAATATTACCCAAGTCCGTTGTTCAATGTATTCTGAAGTCATGCTTGTATGCACATTTCAGATCTGTATTATTTTTAAACTGGTTCCTGCGTATCACATCTTCTTGGGAATGTATAGCGCAAACTACTGTTTAAAATTTAAAATAAGAAATAAATCGCACATAGCAAACTTCTGCCTTTGTGTTCGTACTTTGTTCAACGTTTTTCGTCACGTTAATCTTCCTGCATTGTTGGTCGCCTTCACTGACTTACTTTATTGTTACGGTTTCTCAGTCTCTAATTCATTTTTCTTTTTTTTTTAACACCTCAATTCAAATGGTAATATATCAATCGCTTACTATTTATATCTATGCATATAGTCAGCAAAATGAATCATTAAGGTTAAAGCCTGACAATTGCACTAAAATTGTTGTACGATTTGCAGTGATTTTATTAAAATAAATAGTATGGACCAATAACGGAACCTTGAGGTATTACGGCTTTTGCTGATATTCCCATGTTGAAGATTTTCTTTCCAAAACTACATTTTGTTTTCTGTCAGCTAAGTAATTCTCAAAATAATCGTGTAATTGTATTCGAATACCTACCATATTTATTTATTTATTTATTTATTTATTTATTTATTGTCATCTTTGCCATTTTTCCCTGATCTAAATTTTTAATAATAGCATTTTGTATAGGAAGAAGTTGGTGTACCATAGAATCTCATGGTTGATACTCAGTCAGATGTTCATGTAATAGTTTCTTTTTAACAAATAATTATGCACTCTTTCAAACATATTCCCAGTGAATGCCTACAAATGAATTAGATTTATGTTGCTATCTGACACATTTTATAATTATTTTAAAGTACTATACACAATTACATAAGTATATATATATATATATATATATATATATATATATATATATATATATATATATATATATATATATATATAGTTAAATTTTGTTAGTCTTTCAGTCTTGTATTTTGGGAAGTTTATTTAATCAATAGCGTGCTCATATTACATCGGTTATAAAATGGTAGGAACATCCAGTAACCAATATAGATCCTCGATGTCAATAGTTCTGACATATATTTTGGCATATTTTTAAGTTATAAGATTAACTGATATTTATAACAAATCTAATTTATACCAGGCTTTTCATAAAAATGTGACTGAGGTGATAAAACTCGACGCCTTTTCCTTTTCTCACGACAATTTTTGTCTCCATACTTATCAGTATTATTTACCAACGATTGATGCATGGTGGCGTTTGTTCTAAAACAACTGGAACGGCGTTTTAGGCTGCAATGAATAAACCATGCATTGCCCTCTCATAATTATTTGTATAATTTTTTTAATGGAAATGTTATTATCTTGCCATTAACTTAGGTAAAATATTTGATGACACATTTTAATTTTGACGGCATTGTTTCTACTTCTGTATGTGTTTTATGAACATTGTTCATTTTAACAAATCGCATGATGCTCGGTCGTTTTTCTTAATGCATATTTTATAATTCACACTATTATTGTCTGCACATTTGATGCACCTATTTGGGAAATGTGACTAGCAGGTGCTTGTTCACAATGCACGTATTTTTTCATTTAATATTTAACTATGCCATTTATTTATATTTCTATATATTTGAAGTTGAAAATAAACAAGGGTTGATATAATATGGACGACGTCAGGATTGTCCGTAATATGCATGAAGAGAAATGATAATAAACTTGATACAAATCTTGTAAAGTTTTCTCTCAAAGAGATGAAAAGAAATTACGAAGATGGTAAGATGTAATTTAGCAATATTTTTTAAACACATGGAAGTGTCTAAAATATTCTAGAGATCTTTACAATACATCCGACCGCTCCGGTGGCCTAAGTGGTTAGAGTGTCCGCCTCAGATGCGGGAGGTCGCGGGCTCGAACCCCGGCCGAGTCATACCAAAGACTTATCAAAATGGTACTTGCAGCTGCCTCGCTTTGCGCTTAGCATTAAGAGGTTAGTGCCAGGACTGGTTCGGTTCGGACTGTTTCGCCTTGTGTCAGGATAATGTGATTCGGTGGGACATGGTGTTACATGTCTGCGGCATGATGCCCCAGTGCGAGACATCACTATAAACTTCCACACTGCAGACATCGTAGCAATATGACATGAAATTGATAAAGCTACGTTAAAAATCCAAATCGCACACACACACACACACACACACACACACACACACACACACACACACACGTCTATTTATGCTGTCAACTTAATTTGCGAATTATATCTGGAAAGGCAGAAATCTGCAAAACTCAGGACATTTACATCTTGGGTTAATGCAAATAAAGTCTACTCTTGATACTTTCTTCCACTTAAATTCGCAATGTTTTCACCCGGCTTGACAATAAAGGTATCTTGAAGAACGGGAATCGTATTGCTCTCGCTGCGAAACATTCTGAGCAAACAAACATACACATCATCATCATCATCATCATCAACCCCTTAACCGAAGAGATTGTTGGGGCACCACAGTTGACTTTACAACCAATTCTCTCCATCTTTCCCTGTTCGTTACTGCCCACTCCTTATTGTTGTCTTCCCACCTCTTTTTCTGTCTGTCTCTTCTTCTGCACCCTCGCACTGTGCCTTGCAAGATTGTTTTTGCCAGTTCAGATGATCTTGAGACATGACCGTACCACTTCAGTTTGCGCTTTTTTACAGTGGTCAAGAGATCTTCATAGGATCCGATAGCTCGTTGGATCCTGTTCTGGACTTCTTCGTTGGTTAAATGGTCAATGTATGAGATGCCCAAGATCTTGCGGTAGCATATCACTTCGAAGGTTTGAATCCTTCTTTGTAGATCTGATGTGAGCGTCCGTGTTTCACAAGCATACAGAAAGACATACACATACAACAACAAAAACGACAAGAATTTAACATTTGCTGAGGTGTTGCACCTTACTTGAAAAATTCGATCTTATTGAAAAGACAGTGAATAACCTTGGGAATATTCTTAATCTAACGCTAAACTAATCTCGATATTGTAATCTTGTATTCAGATTGGAGATTTCCTTAACAATACGATGACATCACAATCTAATGACTGCATTCTTGATACGAGGAGTATTTGAAAAGTTCTGAATATTTCGTTACAACTTTTTGGTGTCTTTGAACCCGTTGATAATATTAATGCCAGTAATATACACAAGAGCGTTGTATAAAATTATCTGCAACTACACGTGCAGCGTGCCAGACACCTGCAGACATATACAGTTGACACCTGCAGACAAATACGGGTGACATAACATGGGTGCACAGAGCATACCTTAAAGCGGGGCGCTCTAAGGGTACTCTCAGATTGATATCAAGACCTACTTTGATAAAGTTGCGGATGCAGTTCTCTGTTGTATTTGGACAATTTGGAGGTAGTGTATATGTGTTTAAGATCATGTTCGTTAGCCTAGGTTCCATTGCGTTAACCCTATCTGCACCTTGGTGTATCGATCAGATAATTCAGTGATTCGGGTCTGTGCATTTAATTGGAGTCGGCGGAAAGCCACCGCATCCAATCAAAATCAAGTTGTTCAAATTTGAATACTGTTCCTACATGATCGATACAAGGGGAGTGCACAAATGAAAAATAAGCAATTTTCCACTGCCGGACCGTGTTTGTATAAATGCATCATTTCCCTCAAATACACATGTAACGGCTTCTCTCTGATGCGTAGTCACACTTTAGATGGTAAACTTACAAAGTATCCTTTTGAAGTCAATTTCCTCCACTATTTACAGCCGACATTCAAGTAACAATGCACCGCTGTTACACGCTATTAGTTAGTTGGCGTTACATACTACGGGAGACAACTCATTAAATCCAATAGATGTCGCTATGACAAAGCACTTAAATATCTGATCGATCCGCTAAGGTGTAGATAGAGTTAACATATCAGAACCTCGGCTAGCGAAGATGATTTAAGATGATCGCGAATTCATATAGTTCTGGAAAACCGTTGTCTATGATTGGTGAATAGGAAATGGATGCTGTGATAGAGAAAATTGATGAAAAGATGCTCCATACAGAGTTTAACAAATTTCTGTGATTACGGGCATTAATTCGTCAGCTGTTTTTAATATATTAAAGAATCATTGACTCGGGTTGAAACGCACCAGTGCATAAATATACTGTGGCGACAAGCATCATGAAGGAGCACAGCATCCAAACTTGCCACACCCTCTATACTGTTTTATATAGTTCCAAGCGACTTCTCGCTGCACTTTTCCAGGGTGTGAAAACCATAACAAAAAATGAATACAAAATGGCATTTAATAAGCGGATAATGAAACTGATAACGTGGGTTGAGGTTCATGGGGATTACTTTGAGAGGATGCACTGATGTATTGTTCACAATACAAGTTTTGTTATACGTCGCAATAATATTCGGCACGTTTTGAATACCCTCGTACACATGTCATTTTGACGCAGTACCTGAATAGCTCTTCGACTCGCACCTCTCAGCCCTTAGTTCGCACGAATAAAGTATATAAGATACCTCAATCAATGTATGAGCAGGTTTATGTCGGAATGGAGGTATCAACGATTTTAGGTTTAATTCGTATTTCAGAAGTAAAAATTACTGTCCAAAGGACCGACAAAAGACTTCCATATTGGAAGCGCTGAATATAAGAAGAAGCATAAGGGCTCACGTTGACATTCTTATGCACCGGAAAGACGTTTCTATCAAAGTGAAGCCTCGTTTTCAGAAAATGACTGGAACAGTTTGACTATCAGATTTTCTCGTTCCAGATGCAACGGCGGCCACTACAGCCCTGACCAGTCTAATAATGTCACCCAATGCTCCAATTAATTTGAATTCTACCCAGAATGCTCTTCCCGCCACTGCGTCACCAGTGACGCCCACCACGAATTCCATCCCTGACAAAGGTAACACATGCGTTTTTTCTTTTATCAACACTATTGTTCATTATTAGAGATCTACGTTATGAAACACGAGGGGGGGGGAGGGAGGGAGGGTCATGAACATACTGAACTTAAATCTGACTATAGATGTTTTAAAAGAAAGGAATATTTTGAGTACAGCTTGCATGTAGGTTGAGAATTTACATAACTGCGGGGCGAGAAGAAGCTTGGTTTCTTCCAATGCATATCATCGTTCATTCTGCAGAAGTAAACACCGGCACGTGTATATCAGAGCGGTTTAAGATCATCCTTGTAATTGGACTGTTATTTGGAAACTGGCTTTTAATTCCTGTAAGTCTAGTTAATGCATACTGGCTATCAGGAATCAGTCCGATAATATTTCGTGATTGAAAGTTGATTCAACACAGAGAGAGAGAGAGAGAGAGAGAGAGAGAGAGAGAGAGAGAGAGAGAGAGAGCAGTACTACATCTATAACATGCCGGTTATTTAGCATGATGCACACATATTTTGTATTTTAAAAAGGTGCCATTCAAATCTAAGGTATCCAAATAAAAGTGAACGTTATGTTCAAAGTCTTCAATCATACAGCCGACAACTTTTGACGCTAGACTTATCAACTTTGGATTATAGAAGAAGAGAAAGTTAATTATAGAAGAAGAGAAAGCTATCAAATTAGATGATAACAATGTTAAAAGCATAGACAAAGTAAACTGTGATAACTAAAAAAGCAATCTCGAGATCAACCTACCGACATAACTCGAAACCACTCTGAAAATTTTAAAACCCTTATGGACTGGATATAAAAATGCATACTTTTACAAAAATACGAGTAGGAAACGTTTGGAATAATATTTCCAATACAGTGATATTTTCACCAGCACAAATTAATCAATGTACTCCTGATGTGATTACAAATATACGCATGCGCAATGCAACAGTAAATGCATGTTTGAACTTTATAAATAAACCATACGCGCGGAGTTATGCACGGTCTGATCTTATGTAAGTAAGTAAGTAAGTAAGTAAGTAAGTAAGTAAGTGAGCAGGTAAGTGAAGAAACAAGTAAACAGTAAGAATGTACTGTTGGGAAAATTCCTAAAAGACTATATATAAATATATATATATATATATATATATATATATATATATATATATATATATATATATATATATATATATATATATATATATATATATATCCTTTAGTTTGTACGTTGTTGGTCTGATAATATAATGACCCCCACCCTTAAATCCGTGTTGAAACCGATAGACGGTTTGCCTGATCTGATGTCATCTATTCATTAAAATTGCAATTTCGCTGCATACAAATGTCCAGAACACACCAGCGTACAGTTTAGACACTTACCGGTATTTGGTAATATCCGTACGTAGCCACGAAATTAAAAATGCAATAGGGTCGTGTTATTCTACGTGGATTAACAAGTCGTCAAACACAAGATTCGATCCTGAAACAGATCTGTACATATCGCCTGAAGGACCCTTCAACCGACAGCACCTCAAGAGACGCGAGAAATACCGGTAAGTGTCAAAAATGTATATCCAGGTGATGCGGACAAAAGTGTCTTCAAACAGCTACTCGATTTTATGAATAAGTAAATTCAGACCGACAAATCGTCCATCAGTATCCATCGTCCATCAGTATCAACACATATTTGGAGTGGTGGTGGCAGATTTGTCGGACTAAGCCACGACAAAACTTGTCTTGTGGATGCTTATGTACGTATGTAGTTTAAAGTTTGTGTCAGGTCATTTCATGCAGTGTGGTGGGTCATACTTGTTTCGTGAACATGTCTCTAATTGTTTATGGAAACTTATCTTGAATTGAGATTTCAGACTTTTTAAATTTTCGTATTCCTTAACATGTTACGAACTTGGCTATAATGTAGTTCAGACAACAAAGTACCTATCTCCAGGTAGGTACATTTGTATTCTTCTCTTCTGCGTTAATCATTAACACTTTAAGATGATCTGTAATTTTTCGTACTAGTTGCAGACAGCATTGGGCTTACAGTCAGTGGACAAACAAAATCGTCGACATCAACAATGTTCCTTGTGGATTATATGAAATATCACATTTTGGGTAGAGACATTTTACATCAAATTCTTTTCTATTCTATGTATGGTCATTGTGATTGACAAAATTATGCTTTCACACACACACACACACACACACACACACACACACGCACGCACGCACGCACGCACGCACACACACACACACAAAAATAAATGACAATTTACCCTGGTGATGAATATATTGTGTAACATAGAAGACATACGATTGTAACAAGCATACAGCCTCTGGGGCATGTTTCATGGTGTTTCAGTTCTAATAATTCGCAAGCCCTAATACTGTTCATTTCAGCTTACAACATTAGGAAAATAAATAAAACATACAGAGCGTACTCCAAACTGATTAATTTATCATGAAGTATTCGTTTGAGAATATGTTATATGTTAGTCACATTTTACCTTACTACAGTTTTTAGATATAACTCCCGGAACTAAGAAGCAATAATAAAAATTATTTTTCTTCAAAATTCTCATTTACGTATTCAATGCCAATAATTCGAAGTGAAGAATTTAACAAACATCACAGGTTTGCCCCGAGGTGTGCACTTCATAGTATATAAATTACATAACCAAGTGTTTGTCTGACTTTCTTTGGAACTATAACTAAGTGTAGGTCTGACTTACTTTGGGACTATAACTAATTATCGGTCTGACTTAGTAGGGGACTGTAAATAGGTGTAGGTCTGACTTAATAGGGATCATAGCTAAGTGTATGTCTGACTTAGATGGGGACCATAACTTAGTGTAGGTCTGACTTAGATGGGGACCATAACTTAGTGTATGTCTGACTTAGTAGGGGATTATAACTAAGTGTAGCTATGACTTACGAACTATAACTAAGTGTAGCTCTGACTTACGAACTATAACTAAGTGTATGTCTGACTTACGAACTATAACTAAGCGTATGTCTGACTTAGATGGGGACCATAACTTAGTGTATGTCTGACTTAGTAGGGGATTATAACTAAGTGTAGCTATGACTTACGAACTATAACTAAGCGTATGTCTGACTTAGATGGGGACCATAACTTAGTGTATGTCTGACTTAGTAGGGGATTATAACTAAGTGTAGCTTTGACTTACGAACTATAACTAAGTGTATGTCTGACTTACGAACTATAACTAAGCGTATGTCTGACTTAGATGGGGACCATAACTTAGTGTATGTCTGACTTAGTAGGGGATTATAACTAAGTGTAGCTATGACTTACGAACTATAACTAAGCGTATGTCTGACTTAGATGGGGACCATAACTTAGTGTATGTCTGACTTACGAACTATAACTAAGTGTATGTCTGACTTAGATGGGGATTATAACTAAGTGTAGCTATGACTTACGAACTATAACTAAGTGTAGCTTTGACTTAGTAGGGGACTATAACTAAGTGTAGGTCTGACTTACTTGGGAACAATAACTAAGTGTAGCTCTGACTTACTTATGGACTATAAGTAAGTGCAGCTCTGACTTAGTGGGGGACTATAACTAAATGTAGGTCTGACTTACTTGGGAACAATAACTAAGTGTAGCTCTGACTTACTTATGGACTATAAGTAAGTGCAGCTCTGACTTAGTGGGGGACTATAACTAAATGTAGGTCTGACTTACTTGGGAACAATTACTAAGTGTAGATCAAACTTACTTGGGGTCTATAACTAAGTTTAGGGTCTGACTTACTTGGAGGCTATAACTAAGTGTAGGTCTGACTTACTAGGGGACCGTAACTAAGTGTAGGTCTGACTTACTAGGGGACCGTAACTAAGTGTAGGTCTGACTTAGTAGGGGTCCGTAACTAAGAGTAGGTCTGACTTAATAGGGGTCCATAACTAAGTGTAGGTCTGACTTAATAGGGGTCCATAACTAAGTGTAGGTCTGACTTAGTAGAGGACTATAACTAAGTGTAGGTCTGACTTAGTAGGGGACTATAACTAAGTGTAGGTTTTTCTTAGTTAGAGACATACCCTCTATAAATAACGCCATTATCCATTCTTTATATTTAAGTGCACAAATACCTAAATGAAATTGTCATATTGTATTAGTTTCAAAATATGCTTTAATATTTACAAGAGACTTGACATATCTTGATGAGCCACTGAAAAAGTTTTGGAACAGTTACTAACAGAATTTTGACGACAGTGACATTTCCTTTCTGAATAGATATGATTTTTTCGCGGTCTTGTAAATTTATTACATTGTATTCAACGTCTTTGTGCATGTGCCCGATATTTACCGGTACTTAGTAATACGAGGTAAAGATTTTTTGAAGTAACACTCGTAGTTTAATACATTCTGTATAGGTTTCTCGGTGACGTTATTAGGACTTTGTCGTAATGTATAATAGCATTATTGTCGACTGTTTGTTTTTATCAGTATTAACAGTTTATCAAAAAAAAAGAATTTGATCTGATAAACATTATTTTGGAGAAACGTAAAATTCTTGACACTCTGACGTCATAGAGGATTTTAATTCAATAACGTCAACGTATAATGTTATGTATGCTTTTTATGTTACCTTGGCAATAATTTTTGTTAGCTCACCATACTTTATGCAACAGAAATTGTCACACTGGAAAAAAGAAATTTTGCTGAAAAATAGATGCACATATGTAAAACATATTTGAAATGATACGTGTTAAACATTACATATGTGAAACATGAGGTCGGATTAACACAATGAAAACATAATAAACGTCATCCATTTGACAGCCGGCATCTACGAATAAAGTATGACATGCATGAGGTCATATATAGTTTTTACTTGTTGTCTGAATGACATATATTTCACGTATATTTTACGTTTACATATGCGATGAACGTAAGTTTAACACATGAGAGACATTTTACACGTTACACATTTGTCAAGTTACAAATACTATACTTTTACTACAAATGCACAGAACATGTCTTTGCGACTTTTCCGTCTTCGTTATTTAACGTAGGAAAAACTAGTCACACATATTTACATTTATTTAAAGATTATTGAAAGATTCCTGAGAGACATTATTTCAAATATGCGTTGAAATGAAAGAGACTTTGTTAATTGGTTTAAAAGTGGAACGCATTTTAATTAATTTAAACGGAGAATATGTTATTTAAATACAGTGGAGCAGTTCTTAATTAAAGTGGATCACGTCTTAATCAGTTGCGCCACAATTATAGATTAAAACACGACATTTTCAGTTTTACGCTTTAATTGTCTGCACTGTTTTTGTTTATTTGATATTTTACCTTTCTTAGTTAATATTTTTCTTAAGCTTGATACATATACAGCCTGCATAGTCCCGATCTGCACTTCAGGTTTACATACAAAAGAATTGAGAGATTTACTTGGATCGCTAGCATAATAAATTATATGTTATTATTATGATCAGAAATGTGTATTGTTTGACAAGGATTGTGTATTTATTACTTTTCATCGCTTATTTCAAGGAACAACTTATTAAATCTTGTAAGGAAAACGCACTGTTTAATCAAACGACAATTGTTTAACATTTCAGTATACAGTGCAAAGGAATCAACCAATTATCGAAGCGGCACAGATTAGATAGAATCATAGCTCTCATAATTGTTTGATTACATTCGGAGATTCTTCACAAAAATAAATTTCATATAATCATGTTTCCATTCACATAACGTGGAACATAGGGATAAACGCTTTCTCCTCTGTTTGATGTAAAAGCGTAAGTTTATGATTATAATTTCACATCTGTACTTCGAATTTGTAGGTAGAGTTCCAGACGGGATTTTGATAATTTATCTTTACCTTAATTTCCGCTTGACTAGTAACTTTGTTCTCTTGCACCTCAATCCCTATAATTCTACTTTGTTGCATCCGTTGGGGTGGGGGTGGATGAGCGCATGTGGAGTGGAAATGAGGGATGGTATATATATATATATATATATATATATATATATATATATATATATATATATATATATATATATGAATGATTATTATAAGATGATGATGATAATTATTATTATTATTATTGTTATTATTATTATTATTATTATTATTATTACAGACAGCGGGAAGGCACCTGTGGTAGATGGCGTTGTTAAGGAAGCTTCATCTCCAATTACTAATTCAATATCTCCCACCGAACAACGAGCATCCCCAACGTCGAGCCCCATAACATCAAACAATTTTGTAGCGATCCACACATAACAGTGGCTGAAGCAATATAGAGAACAACAATCGTCTTATTATTCCACTAAGATGTCTTAATCTTGAAGCACAAAGCGTCGACAGAAATTATACTAAACCTGTTGAGGTCATCGCGCAGGCTCTCTCTGTCTCTCAATACTCTGCTTGCCGGAAACAGTGAACATACAGCGTTGGCATTTAAGCCTTCGTAATGTCATGCTGATGGCGAGCAATAAACGGTTACATTTTGTGACACCAATGTAGAATTAATTGCATCCAATATTCGTTTATGGTCCAAATATGAGCAAAACTGTTCGTTCGTAGACTGGTTCATATCTTATAAAATTGTTCGTCTCTTGGCTACCACATATTTAACACCTTTCTTTTCACACGATATCACTGCTAGTCCATTTCAATATATCCTTATTTGAGTAGATAACAGCAAACTTAGTTGTATGACGTAATATGGAGTACTTCATTCAAAAGATGCGTAACAGCTACTGTATAACGTCATCGTTTCATCATATATTTTGCCATCTAAGGTAGTCCAGTACTGGCCGCCAGAGTCAGTCGCATATGATAGGGTAACATTCTAAATTCATCTCCTGTTCTAATGCATATTTCTACTGGTTCTCCATATAATAGACATTTGAAGGGGAAAAGCCTGCCATAACATCCTAGCGGTTAGTTCCTCTGATTTTACCCTCAAGACGTGTGCATATTATTATCATCTGAATGAGGTCGTGCTGTTACTTTCTCATAATCAAAGATCTGATATATTTGCTTGGAGACGAACACAGTAAAACGTTTTAGAATCGGTACATTATAATTTCACAGAGAACAATGTGGTTCACTGTTAAAAACTGACACTACGTTAACCATAATGTTGAAGGCCTTTATTAAAGACAGCTATAATTTGGCAAGGGAAAGAAGCAGCACAGCGCATGCCATCCAGATCGATCGTTTCTAGTCCCCAACAACCTAGGTAAAATTCTGTCAGATCTTCAAGTTATTGTTCTGTGATTCCTAGCAATCCCCTTAAAAGAATACGTTTGATAAATGAGAGTGTAATTAGTTCGCCCGCAAGACTCATCTTTATCTGAAACAGTCGATTGGGTAAGTCCGTTCTTGTGCGTAATGAAAGTCGCTAGTCCCAAAGCATCAATAGGACTTTGTGACATCTAACTGGTTTTCTTTCTTTGACCCCATACCAAAGTCTAAGTCGGGGAAAAATAGCTATCTGAAGTTCCGAACAATATCAGTGAAATATTAATCGCGCTAGATCGATTCAATAAATCGTGCCAGATCGATGTCAATAAGTAGTACTAGATCGAACTCTCAGGTACATATTTTCACAAGTGCAACGTACCTCGAAAGCAAGCAAGGACAATATATAAACTTTAAATTTTTTGTTATTTCTTAAAGTATAAAATCTAATCGTTGCGCTCCCAACGCTAATCTGAAAGACACTACTAAGAAGAATGTTATTATTTCATTTTAAAATGGAATTTTGTACACGAGATTAGGTATCGGACATTTCCATGTGAGGTTGATTGTGCTTCATGGTTTCATTACTTGTTGATATTATTAAAAGCCTTAACTTTGGTTCGGATCAAGGAATTATTCATTATATTTGCACGTACTTCATCCTAGAACCACGGTCTACATTTCTTTTTAACTGTTCCCATAGATCGTATACAGCATACTGTAGAAAACTTGTTTTATGGGGCAAGTGCTAGATTTTCATTGGAACATTCCATTTTTCATGGTATGATTAGTCAAACTCGTGATGCGATACGCAGTCCCATTCGCAATGATGGCGCTAAACATTTTGCGACAGTATTCTAAAAAGATGCTATTAAAAATACTATTATTCCTCATAAATTTGAAAGTATCTCAAACGTGAATTCAGATTTCGCTCCGTTATTGCTACAAGGAGGTTCTTGAAATGGGCACTTGAGTCTAATGTCCGTCAATCGCGAATGCATACATTTGCATACAAGTTCAAAGACTAACGTTCGCAAATACCATTACGAAACATACGTAATTTATAGTCGGTGCCTGAAATGGAGAGTAAGTTGCAGAGTAAAGGAAAAAAAAACTAATTTGGTGAAGTTTCTATTAGCGAACGTACTTTCTTGACTTTGTACTTTTCGTATATGAAAGAACTGAATATCTGTCTTCACCAAACCATGGGGAAACATTTGAGTTTACAATGGCGATTATATCAGATTCATAATCCACTGTCAGAGTTAACAAATCTTATACTTCAGATTAACGGTTTAATTTCGTTGCTTGAACATTTTAAAAGATTATATTTTTGCAGTCGTTGTTCAAGGTAGTTGTTAGAATGACTGCAAAAGTCATCATACAAATAGACAGCCAGGATTTAAAGATGAAAACAACAGTGCAAGCAGAATGGCTAAAAGTCGTCATATAATCAACAACCAGGATTCAAGAATGAGATCAACAGTGTAAGCAGAATTACTGTAAATGTCGGCATGTAAATGGACATCTATGATGAAATCAGCAGTATAAGCAGAATGGCTGCAAAAGTCGTGATATACATGGACACTCAGGATTCAATGTTGAGATCAATAGTGTAAGCAGAATGACTGTAAAAGTCATATACAAAGACACTCAGGATTCAATGATGAGGTCAACAGTGTAAGCAAAATGACTGTAAAAGTCATCCTATAAAAAGTTATCGAGGATTCCATTATGAGATCAACAGTGCAAGCGAGATAATAAACATTCAACAATTCTTTTTATAGGGTAAAGTTTTATTACAGGTTTGGAAAGTCTGAAGTTTAATTTTTATAACTCTGTCGGTTTAGCTGTAATATGATTAAGATGTATTACTTTTAAATAATAAAGTCAATTTAATAAAATTAGCGTATTGAAGTTTAGGTCTACTTTGAACAAGTAGATACAAAAGTATGATGAAAATGATTCTTGACAAATTGTTTATGTCAGCTTTTTTATCTCTGTGGTATAATAACAATGCTGTTGACATTGTTCTCAATAACTTGAGAATGACACATTGCTTACTGTAGCTAATTCGTTAATGTTACCATAGTTTAAAGTATAATAAATGGTGTTTTAATTTGAAGAAAATATAATACTGGTGGAACTCGTCTCAGTCCGTAACCTTGTATGCACTTGTTCCGTAACTTAAATAAGTAGTTTTAGTTTTGATTATTAAAGATATTTTATGAATAAAAATTAAATTCAAATCCACAGCAAATACAGGCAACGGGGCAACTTTATTTCCTCCGGTCCATATTTCTGAATGTGTAGATAAATGAAATTTCGGAAGCTATGTTTCTGTGTATATGCAGCCAACCTTGAGTCGTTTTCAGATGGTGTAAGCATTGCTTTTCTTTCGTTTTCAAATTAACGTTTTTGGAGTTAAACAGTTTTAATTATGTTAAAATTGATATGCACGTTTATATGCATGTGCAGATGACCAGATTAAATCTTTCTTCTGTTTATAAATACTTTTCGAAAATTTGATCTTTATATATATATATATATATATATATATATATATATATATATATATATATATATATATATATATATATAGATAT